>LGRX02011147.1:0-15342 GCA_001247695.2 Cymbomonas tetramitiformis
TAAGCCGGTGGTTAGAATTCGAGGGTTTTCTATATGTGTTGTGATAATGGATTTTTGCGATGTATGCTTAGTCACTAAATGCCCGTTTGCTTTACCAATTATTGCATACCTATATTACCAACTATTTGCGACACTACATGTCGATATATGTCAAATATATCCACTCTTATATGCGCACATGGTTAGAATGTTTTCGACGTTACAGGCACGATTTTTATTTCATCGTCATTGTTGACGACATCTGCTCGACATATTTTTGCTCAATTTTGGAATTAAATCATCGACCTCGATGATACGTTCCAAGGATGATTCCCTTGCACCGATGTGCATTCATCTGCCTATCGTTTTCTGTGGATTTATGCAAAAAAAAAACACTAAAAATACATATATTTCACAATGTTTTCCATACTCAAGGAATATTTTCCATAATTAAGGGACACGTGTGGTGATTTTTGCGATACTATGGGTCATATTCCATGACGATAGCCACCAATCACTTACATAATGATCGGGACATGGCCCATGATGCAACGCGTGCTTGTAGATGAGCCGTAGGTAAGTATAACGTTGCAGTTTAGGCGCGTTTTGTATGTTTTGCAAGATAAAATTACGCAAAAAAGTACAAATGTGCAACTGATTCGCGACAAATATGCGGGTACGTGCGATATATATTATGCATACGTGCCCCGCACAAGTACGCTACGCTTACATATGCACACAACGGTGTACGTGCAAATACCCAGTGCACAAATCATGCAAGGTGTGCAACCGCAATTGCCCAAGCAGCATATACTTTGCCATCGCTTCTGGGTCAGATCTGACCCAGATACCGGCTTAAGGGTTAACGGCTATATCTGCCAATCTTTGCTGTGAGCTGGGACCGCCCTGACCGAGAGTACAGGCCCCCAGTTGTGCTCCAGTTTCCTCCTGAAGTTGAGTAGGGAGTTTGTTGCTTCGTTTCACCACTAGCTCCGGTCACCACCCTAGGTGGTGTGCTGGATGTGACACACTGACAGCTCAATCTGTCACGTGTCACTTCCTACTATAGTAGGCTGGGTGACCGTCACCAGTAGAGGGGAAACACCCGTTAGGTATTTATGTACATCTCACTTTTATCAAGGACACTTCTACCGTTCTGATATTGTAACCCTCAACTCAGGGTTATCTCACTAGCTAGATATATATTACAACAGACCTATATATCTAACATGTTCCAAAGGCCTTGAAAATTTCGGCGTTCTGAGGATGGGTTATTCGGAGCAGAAGCTCTGCTTGGAACGGGGCCAAAAAGTGAACTGGCTCGCCCGGAACGCAGGCCAAGGAGTCTCACGGACCAGACTGCTGGAAACAGCAGCTCAGGCAGTGAGGACCCGCTGCCGACGGTGAAACAACGGATCACTAAACTCGGATATAAGAACGATATATACCCGAGATGAGTGACACAGGCTGACCACCGAAGATGACATACAGGAATGACACTAGACTGTACGAACTAGTCGTAGCGTCAATTCCAGCACACCACCTCATCTGAGGTGGACCAGCTAGTGACACTCACCACCCTAGCTCCTAGAGTTTACAGAGAAATGTCAAGATGTTAACTCTAGGGAGCTAGTCAAAGTCACAGGTGGCAAGATGAATGTACAGGCTAGCAAAATAATACTGCTAAGCCTAGGAAATTGCTAGGACCATTCTGGTCTGCTAAAATTAATGCTTTGCCAGCTAGTGGTGGGTGCTCCCACAATCCTCGCCTGTCTGCATGTGATGGAGAATGTAAAATAATTCCGCCTGTCGGTTTAGCTTTGATATATCTGCGAACTGTAAGGTCTCTTGCCATAAAAATTGTTCGTCTCAATCGGTAAAGCTGCCCGCTAGTGGTGAGAATTTCAACAACATCCTCTGACCAAAACTACAGCAAGTGGTGGAGAAATGCCAAAAGGAACACCGCCTGTCTGTTTAAAGAACTAATAATAGTCATCATCAGAATCGAAGTTAGCATCTTCCCCATAGTAAGATTCTTCATCATAAAAACCAGCACCACCAGTTTCGTCGGAATCGTGGGCTCCTGCCTCCCAGGCAGCCCACTCCTCTGCGGTGTAGACATGCTTGTCGCTCATTGCAGACTCATTCTCAAAAGAAACTGCGCCAACATTAAACTCGTTGTGCGGTAAAAACTCTTCCCCAAGTGGGGCCTCGAAACTTCCGCCATAAGAATCCTGCTGAAAACCTGTGTCCAGCTCGGAATCCCGTTCAATCGATCGGACGAAAAATGCGGAGCGGCCAAGTGGCCATCTTGCTCCTCTGCCTCCTCACAACTGTCGCTGGAATCATCGAAATACCGAAGTGGGTACTCCGATTCATCCTCATCCTCACTAGGCAAATACTCCTCATAACTGTGAACAACCCCAGAGCCCATATAGGGAGGTACAATGGGAGGCGCATGGACATAGTGAACTTCGGTTACCACAGGAGGGGCCTGTGGCACCATCTCGCTTGCCCTAGTAGTGGCACTAGGCAAGGGTCTAGTGGTGGAAATCTGAGTGGAAACTGATTTTGTCGCCAAAAGTGCCGGCGCATCGCCCACTCCTACTTCGCAAAACTTTCCGTTCGAAATTCCAGAACTAGCGGTCTCGGACGAGACACCACCAACTTGTGGCTCACCAGCCACCAAGATGTTCAAAACTATCGGAAAATTCTCGGTCGAAACTGCCGAAATCTGAGCCGCCTCACGGAAATGCGAAATAGCCAAATGCATGGAAGAGCATAAAGAGGTGAGCTGTGATCTCTTGAGAGTTGACACTCTCGCAAATCCAGAGTCAACAGACGCCAAAAGAGCCGAAAGCTCCTCACTCGAAGAAATCTGCTGCGAATCCATCAAAGAAAATGAGATCTCGAAATGAAACAACGTAACAAAAATCGTAGGAGTCCACCCCGTCGAAATCACCCAAAGCCGTAACCAGCCGCCTCCAGAAAATAAGCAGAATCTGCTCTAAAGCGTCCCACAAGGCGTGGAGACGCTCAACCGAAAGATAGGGCGGAAATAAAATAAAATTCTACGCTAAAATTCAGTTCACGCGAACGTGAGAGGGACCATAACCTGCTGGAAACAGCAGCTCAGGCAGTGGGGACCCGCTGCCGACGGTGAAACAACGGATCACTAAACTCGGATATAAGAACGATATATACCCGAGATGAGTGACACAGGCTGACCACCGAAGATGACATACAGGAATGACACTAGACTGTACGAACTAGTCGTAGCGTCAATTCCAGCACAGACTTCTGCAGCCTGCAGCGGATTGACGAATATCAAAAGTGGCATAACTTTTGAATGCATTTGACATTTTGGTTGATCCAAATATCGTTATTGATTAGATCACCGTCCTCGTTTCGAATACAGTAATCGCTCACCTTTAAGAAAACCGGAGATTTTGGGCCAGCCAGCCATTCCCGTCGACTTGGGTACCCCCCCCCCCGCCAGCGTCGCGTCCTAAGAGAATCGCTAAGAATAAGGAATTTCGGATTTCGAGCCAGCCAGCTAATTTCTTAAACTCATCCACGTCCACGTAACTCAGCCCAGCAGCTTTCTTAAAATTTAGAGAGTCCACCACTGTTACCAACTGTACAGTATGGACCCAGAGAGCCGTACTTTTGACTCACAAGGTTTTCCCGGCTGATATGCTGAATTTCAGCTTATTCGAAAAAAAATTCAGCGGGATTTTCTTATTTTCATAGAATTTAAGAGAATCCACTCTCGGTGATCTGCCAGCAACCAATTTCCTTATTGTGGAGAATTTCCTTAGCAAAAAAGACCAGCCAGCTATTTTCGTCAACTTGGGTACCCCCAAACGCTGGCTGCTTCCTTAACGTCGAGTTTCCTTAAAGGTGAGCGATTACTGTATGCAAGTGAAAATGTGATTTGTGTCTATTGGGCTCAAGGTGGGGTAACCCACCGTAAGAACGCCTTACCATAGCGTAGTTTGTTAACACCATAATGCACATCGAATGGTCTCAAATATGGTCGATCATATGTGATTTCACAACTAGACATTCATGTTTAGCTGGACAAAGCCGAATGACATGTACTTGTGATCGGATATATCCGCGGTATCCATCCCAATATACCTCCGATGGCACGTTCGGTGCCGTGATCCCAAATGCACACAAACGTGGCCCGATTTCTACGTTTCATCCACGATGCCAATGTGCGCATGGGTGTATTTCGTGAAGTTTGATCTATTTTTACCACCTTGAGTCAATACTTCGCGAGAAACATGCATATATATCCCCGTATATACAAAATATCGTCATTTTTGCCCTTAAGTATGGAAAAACATTGGAATTGTAAATGTTTTTTTTTGTTTTTTTTCTTCTTAAGTTACTTGTGTAGAGTGATATATTCGATATATCGAATGGCGCCAAGTATAAGAAACATTTGTTATGGGCCATAGTTCATGAAAATATTGTGATAGGTACATTCCGAATGTGATGGGCATGTTCAAAATCTACCCAAAGATGCAATAATTGGGTAACCCACCGTAAGGATTTGAGGTGTTTTTTCGCTTGACCCCTCGGTATTAGCACGCATATTAGACGCATCTATACAGTATGTAAAGTACTTTTTTCAAGTCCACGCACTAATATAACCCCCAAGGTGTGTCGAAAAGCATGGGTTTGCCCAAGTTGGCACAATACGAATCACTCACCTTTAAGGAAACTCGACGTTACTAAGGAAACAACCGACGTTTCGAGGGGGTGTACCAACTCGATGAAAAAGCTCTGGATTTTCCGACTTATGAGATGGCCTGCAATAAGGAAAATGACCGCTGGCTGCCTAGCTGGAGAGGCATTTCTTAAACTAAGAAAACTTTGCCGGGAAATTGACAAATATGGTATATTTGATGGGTTTTCATGATTTTTTGCACAAAACTTGTCTTAAAGGTTTAAGTTCCTGATAGTCCGTTTCAGAGATAATGTCGTCATCTAAATCTTGCTTTAATTTCTCTAAGCTGCGCACGGCTCTCAGGGTCCATTTTCTCGGAAATTGGACACCGGGAAATTGGAAAACGGGCTGGCTCGGGACCCGTGTCCACGTGGATGGTTATGGAATTCGCTGGCTGGCTCACGAGATCGCGGTCCACTATCCTGGTTCCTGCCTTTGTTTGTTTGTCTGTTTGTGACTTTGTGCAACACTTGTAGCTCTGTCGGTAGCATTACATATATCGCCTAATATAAAGTAAGGTTTGCTTATCATAGTCAATATGCGAACGCACCTTATCAATTATTCATGCACACCTACCTTATGTAGCCTCAAACACCTCAATACATATGCTAGATAGTGCTTCTCTAGCCTTACCGCGCTTAACAGTGAACGTTTATTTGACGTTTAAACGGCGAAGTCCAAAATACGTTTAAACGCGCGTTTAAACGGCATGACCTTCGCGTTTACGCGGACCCGGGCGTGGCGGGTGTAGCTGCACGTCTCGCGGCAGCGTTGTCAAATATTGTTGCCAGATTACGCCGTTTGGTCGGCCTGCTCGTAGTTCCTCTGGTGGCAACCATCGTTCGAGATAGACTATAGGGGCGGAGTGAGGAATATCTCGGGTGTAAATTGTGCGCTGGGGGCGGCCACAAAGCTGGGGAGTCGCCGAAAGATCTAGCCGGCTTGATGGAAGCACAGAGAGTCGTGTGGACCGAATACTGGTGAACGATGCCGAACGGTGTGCCAGGCTACCAGAAGCGACAAAAAGTGCCAACGTTAAACTCCGTAAAAATCCAATCAAACGGTACCGCGGCCGCGACCAAAAACAATCCCCTCTGTGCTTAGGCCATGCCACCCGTCGCGCCGCCTTCACCGCGGAGACGCCTCACTCCATCCCAGGCGTCCGTACTTAGCCACGCTCATGGCCAAGTGATCGCAGTGACTAAATAAAGCGTAGGTGGGTCCAAACCTGTCAGATATACCACACCGAGGGTGATACAACTCACGGGGAAGCTGAAATCCCCCCACTGTATGGGGGTCCAGCTTCTCCTAGTATCACCCCTTGCTGTGTGTGTCACCGGTCGTGTGTCACCGTCTGTCACCGATCTGCTAGCTAGTTCACACCCGCAACCTTTCTATCAGTTCAGTTATCACCCGGTTTCACCAGCACTGCTTTTCGGTGTTCCTGCTGCAGTGAATATATATATTATCCTTATATATAGATATATATAGATATATCTACTGTTTCCTCAGGTTATGGGCCGCACCACGCTTCCACTGCGCACACTATGACAATCTGATATGACAGTTCTGGTATATCACACTCGTGACACCGTGTCTCGCAACACGCACGCCACTCATTGCTATATTATTCTATATGAATAAGCATCTTTAGCTTTGTCCAAACTGTTTTCCGTGTGCCTACCGCAGCCTTTCCTATAGCTGCGTACAATCATTCTACTAAGAAACTGTCGCTGTCGAGTGGCAGCACTTCCGCGCGCCGCCCCGCCGTTTTTACCTTTGACCGAACGCGCGACCGGACGGCGCGACGCGAGGCAGAGTCTCGCACGGGCTGCTCGATCGTCCTCAGCTGAGCTCGACGTCTGCTGAGCTGCTTGACACTTTGACTTTCGAAGACCTAATCGGAATACGACACAGGGGGGCAGGGCCAGGGGTGAGACCCTTGTACAACACTACCTTTTTTTCCCCGAGACCCCCTGGGTCGACGGGCCTAGCACTAGCGTTTTTTGGATTCCCCCCCCTGGTACCCCTGGACTAGCACTACCAATATTCGGTTTCACCATGGTTACCCTGGCCCCAGTGCTATGGGTTCCGCTGGGACCCCACGGGACCCCCTGGCTCCATACTTAAGGATTCAGTGCTATCAATTTTCGCCACGTCCCAGCCCTCCGTTTCGATTTCGCCGATCCTTCATCCTCGATCCTACTTGGGTTTTAGTTTGTGAGGCTTGTCAACTTCCATGCCCTCGCCTGGGCCGGACGCCTGCGCTTTGGTTTGCGCCCGTTTACCTTGGGGGACTTGACATGTATGTTGACAATCAAGATAATAGTAGGTTAACCATGCCGATGCGGTATCCTGCCCCAGAGTTGGGTAATTCTTACTCCGAGAGGAAGTTGGAGGCCGTCGCCATATTCACTTTGATCTTGACAACCTCCTGCATATTTCTTGGCGTGATGAAGCGTCAACGCGATCCCGAAGCTCTTCGTAGGCAGATCTTCGTAAGTTTTCAGCTTATTCGTAGGCAGATTTTCAGCTTATGCATAAGCCGGGTTTTCAGCTTATGCATAAGCGGATTTTCAGCTTATTCGTAGGCAGATTTTCAGCTTATGCATAAGGGTAAGGTAAGGTACTCGTAGGCGTCACCATGCAAACCCTAAAGACGCGCGTTCCGCTATCCCACGCTAAAGCGGGATGCATGGACCGGATTCCGACAAGGTGAGTATGTTGCTGACCATTTTCGACCAAGCCAAATTCGATGGTGACGTCCGTTTTCACATGCTAGAGCCCTATATCGTGCTAGGGCATGCTCAATCCAGCGTCTCTATTTTTCTAGTACTATGCGAATTCTCGGTCCATGCTACCCCCTTGTTCCCAGGGGTTAGCCCCCGGGGGCATAGTGTTAACCAGGGGTGGACAGGTATATAATCGTTTGGCTTATATAAGCCGATTATATCGCTAATGGGGATATAACTATAAGCGTCGAAAATCAGGCCAAAAAGACGCTTATATTATATCCGATATAAGCGTCTTTGCTTATATAACTATAAGCGCATATATCGGCATATAAGCGCTTATATCGGCGATATAAGCGCTTATATCGGCGATATAAGCGCTTATATAAGCGCTTATATCACCACCACCTGGGCTGATATATTATACTGGTACTTTTATGGCTTTTAGTAAATGTTTGATTTATTTTCTTTTATATATTTTCTTGGCTTTTTGATTTCAATATGTGTCTACACACTGTGCACTGTCATATTCCGCTTGTATGACGTATCACTAAATAAAATCAGATATAGAAAATCCTGAATTCGCCCACGAACTGCTAAATTTAGGGGATTATAATCATTAAATTGTGCTTATATAAGCGTCAACGCTTATATTATATCGACGCTTATATAAGCGTCGATATTACCATTATATCACCTCGACCCACGGTTATATAAGCGCTGACGCTTATATCTCAAGAATCGATATAACTGTCCACCCCTGGTGTTAACATGATTCCAAGTACAGGGGTGGGGGCTGATTTGACGCCCCCCGGGTATGTCCCCCTGTAATAACACTTTCGTTTGGTAACGCGTTACAGTACTGCTTACTCTAAGCTCTTCTAAATTCTCAGCCAAACGAAAGAGGCGTGTGAGTGAACCAATCGATACTCATACTGTATCTGTTCTGTACTTGTGCTATCTTGTTTACTCAACACTCAGCTTTTACTCAAAATTTAGTTTCCCTTGTCAACCACTGGATTGAATTGCAGTGTGCACTGCACACGAGCAAGTTCCTGCCTTCCTCAGATTCAGCCGTCTTGTCTGCTGAGTTTGATCCCGAGTCTCTGCTGCTTGCTGTGCTACCAACAACGCGCTCTAAAGCTACTTTTGCTATTTAACTTCCTGTGCAGCTGCAGATACGTGCTGCGTCTTCTTTGATTTCTTTTAGTCCCTTAGCACGTGGGAATGACGAGGGAAGGTCAAGATGTCATCGCATTGGCGCCGTCTACAACATACGAAAAAGACTTTTTGCGAGAGAGCTTTTCAAAGGTGCATCCTGACGTCGCGTGACAGCTTTAGATGATCTTCTAACTTTTGGTTCTGAAACGTTATGAACGCGTTGCAGCGGGATTGGTCCCTGCAAGACAGCGCGATCGATAAGAAAGTGACGCTCCAGTGGGCCAAAGCACGTGACATTGAATGGGGACGGGTCTTTGACGGGTAATGATCCTTATAGCCATGCGCAACTATGATACCTGCTTGTCCGGAGCTAAGGCTCAAATTTTCGATCTCGATCACCCGACTCTTGACGAAAAGCAATTGAAGTTCTGCTTTCGTTACTTTAGTATGTTATGCGCCTGTAAAGTCACTATCACGTTTCCACGAGACTCGTCTTCCGTCACCGAAGGCGTTTCCACACTGACTTCTCCGACTTGCAAAATTTCAGCGGCGCGCAGACATGCATTTTACCTGCCTCTGGCATCAGTCGGCAGTGCAGTGCTTGCTCAGCGAAGGAAGGTCTTCGTTCCAGAAAGAGCGATGCGTGGTTTGCAGAGCCCTCCTTGCAGTTTGGCCAACGTCATTGTGACGCTCCTCAGCCAGGCAGTCTTTCCTGCACTGCCCCTCTGCTCGCAGGACTATGTGCTGCAATCACCAATATCTTAACACGGGGCTGACGCGGAAGGCCGATCTGGCGCGTGTCCTTCAAGTAAGGTTTCATCTAGCTTGTGCCCTCCTTGTTTCTTCGATACATATTCCATACTTCTGGCCCGCCTCGTTCGCGTACGCAGTTCTTACAAAGCAAGCGAGACGTGGCAACCTCGAGTTTCGACGTTTTGGAGCCCTAGATCCTTCCAACCAGTCTTGAGAAGCTTCCGACGCACTATTCGCTTCGAAATCCCTGTCTTAGGTCCTGCCGTCTGCAGATGCCGTGGAACGGTCGAAGTCACCTGAGTACTTGGCACAAAATTCACTCCTCCTAACGTTAGTTTCCAGCCTACAACTCCGAGGAGCACTCGTTTGCGCCCACCTGTCCTCCTCCTGTTGTCGGAAGCCCGTATGCCACGTACGGCCCGCACTGCTGTCGGAAGCCCGTATGACACGTACGGCCCGCACTGCTGTCGAAAGCCCGTATGACACGTACGGCCCGCACTGCTGTCGGAAGCCCGTATGACACAAAAATGGCCCGCGACTGCTGTCGGAAGCCCGTATGGACACGCACGCTCCGCACTGCTGTCGGAAGCCTGTATGACACATGTAATGTCTGCACTGCTGTCGGAAGCCCGTATGACATGTACGGCCCGCACTCGCTGTCGGAAGCCTGTATGACATGTACGGCTCCGCCCCGCTGCTCTGGAAGCCTGTATGACATGTACGGCCCGCACTGCTGTCGGAAGCCCGTATGACATGTACGGCCCGCACTGCTGTCGGAAGCCCGTATGACATGTACGGCCCGCACTGCTGTCGGAAGCCCGTATGACACGTACGGCCCATACTGAGCACAAGCACGCACATATGGCACTGTACGGAGCGGAGAAGTGGTGCTCGAGAAGCATGCTCTTGACGGCACGTCCAGCAGTGTGACGCGCGACGCTGGACTCAGCGCTGCCGTGTTCCTGTGACGTGACATGGAGTGAAAACACGTTGACTGCTGCACGGGTGTGGCACTGCAGCGGTACGCGGAAAAGCAGCCCGAGGCTTTACTGGCGCGGGCAACTCCGCAGTCCTTCGTGCTAGACCTCGAAGACAGCGACAGCGACAGCGACAGCGACGGCGATGGCGACGGCGACGCCGACAGTGGCAACAATGCCAAGTCTCCAGGGGTGGCTCCGGCAGAGCCCGAAGGAGGCTCCATTGCCCCAAGCCGAAGCTTCCCCCTGCGAGTGCCCTTTCCTGTTGGGATCCCCCCCCAACGCACATTTGCCCCTCTCCGTTTTGCGTCAGTTGGTGTCATACTCCCCTTCTGTTGGGAACCGCGCCCACACACTCTCCGATATCTCCGAATGGGGAGGGGTAAATGGGTGGTTTCGGTTCGATGGCGCGCAGGTGGAGGAAGTGGTGGGGCAAGGTGAAGGGTCGCTGGGTGGTGAAGGACAGCGAGGCAAATCGTGGCCAGGGGGTGCACTTCGTGGACTGCGCGGATGCCTCCTCGGTTGCTGCGGTACGGGGCCTGTGCCAACGCCCACGCCTTCCGGTTTTGATGAGGCAGGGGCGGAGCATCCAGCCCGTCCTCAGGGATTGCTGGCCCGCTTACCATCCGGCCTGGGGGATTGCTGGAGGCCCAATGGGAGCTACCACGATGGGGTCACGCCATAGTGTTATAGATCTGCCGCTGCATTCTAGGTGCCATGGAGCGCAGAAGTCATGCCATGCCACGCGAAGAATCCTGTGCACGGCCTCTGGGCAGTTGCGGCGGTGCCCGCTTACCTCATCGGCTGACCCGACACCTTGGTGCTGCGTGGATGGTGCGGATGCCACTCCTGACTGCAGGTGATCAGGTTGCTGGAGACCAGCGTAGCAAATGTTTGGGTAGCCCCCTTTTGAACCCCGCACAATCTCTTCTCCTAGATGATATATTGATGCGGCTTACACCCCCTTGCCTCTTTTGGCAGGTCCGAGCTTTACCGGATTTGATCAGAGCACACGCGCCTGTACCGTTTCGGGGGATACGCCCGTCCATTTCGCGGGCGACTGGTCGGCGTGCTCTGCGCCACTGTAGGGCGTTACATATATGCATTTCGTGACCAACCGTTCAACCTGATCTGCGTCACATTAGGGCGTTACGCTCATCAATGCCGACGACCTATCCCGAGCCACGAGTTGCTGCTCCATGCACCGGCCTTGTTCTCCCCTGTGAGGCTTGAGCTCATGCCATCTCGTGGCGGGCCGGTGGTGCCAGCCACCCCCCCAGCCTCCCGGCCTCCCACTGCTGGTTTTACCTTGTGGCTGGAGAATTGCGCGCTGTCTCGCCGCATTTTTCACACTCGCCCCCCTTGCAACGGCACACTTGCTCTGGTGGTGCCCGGCCGTTTTTGGCTTTAGCATCGCACAGGCATTGGTTGAACGTTGACTCCTTGGCGCTCGACACCGTTCATCATCGGGAATGACGCCGCCACCGTTTGAAGCCTCGTTTGAATGTCGGGATGTCGGAACGGACTAAAGAAACAGTAAGCCAACCGCAAAGCGATGGTGGACTAGGTGCTGAAAGTGCGTTCCGGCTGATGTCGGTTAGAATCACAGGGCGTGAAGCGATCTCGCCAACGAATCTTTTAGCAGTGGAAAGCGTGGTAAGGGCCCATAACCTGATGGAAGACCTACTATATATATAATATATTAGTCAAGCCAAACAGCGGAAACAGTCAGACGCTGCAGAAACGAAGGCTAAGATGAGATACTAAAATAACTTAGGTGTTGTATTATCTGTGCAAACGGTGAAAAGCTGACTGCCGACGTGGCACCTCGGGGCGAGGGGTGACAGAAGAGGTTGCTCTACCCCACCTTATGGGGGGGTGTAAGTCAGTCTCCCCGTGACAGACGCAGCAGGCAGAATATTTTGTTCATGTTGCCGGGGCACAAGCCCGTGCTGCCACGACCAAGGCTCAGGTTGTCACGCCAGAAACTGTAGTGCCTGCAGTGAACTCTGTTAGCACTTCTCTCTTAAAAGCAACTCCAGAAGAGTTAGCAAACATTGTTTTTGCCATGCTTCGCGCAAAAGGTGCAAAGCTTTAGTATTTTATTTTTTTAAAGAATTTTAGTTTCGGAGATTTTTAACAAATGGCTTTTGTAGACGGATCATGGCGATTTTTTTAATTTGATGCGATTTTCTTAATTTTCGTAGTTTGTTATCAAGTTGTCAAGTTATTTGAATAGTTTGCTATATGTACATCAATACATGATATGTGGCTCCGGAGGGTATGTGGCAATATGATACCCCATCAATGATATGTGTCCTGGTATAACAATTTTCTGTTGTATCTGAAGCCTGTGGCATTATCTTTAGCTTTGTATTGAGTTGATTTCTCCGGTGGAAATATGTATGGGTTGCCTCCTACACGATTATAATCGGTAATGACTTGTCTACACAAAAATGCTAATATTCAATCAGTTGCCTACGCGCATATTGCCATTAAATTATTTGCCTACGCTCGCATTGCCATTAAAGCATTTGCATACGCTCATATTGCGATATACGGCACTTGCCTACGCTCATACTAAAATAAACCCTTTAAAGAAAGTCTATAAATGCTTTTGTATTGTTCCCGACAAGTTTTTGCTTCGGTGTGTGCAAGCATCACGCGACACTCGTAACACAGCAGAAGTTCCAAAATCGTGGATTAGCATGGCTTGGAATCTTGAATTCAGCCTTAAGTCTGCGCTTTCGCACGGGCGATAAGTAGTGAGCGGTGACCTTTGAGAGAAGATCGTGGTAGAGTTTTGTGAGTAGATCACAATCACCACTAGAGTAACAGCCTGTAGTGGCATGCATACTAACTTTCACAAGTAGTGGGCCAGGGACAATGGCGTTGATCACATGCATCTGGTGCTTGGAAGTAGTGACGTTGCCTCTACGACGCCGCAGCTGTTGTAGGTCTCCGTTAGCTTAGGAAGGTACCGACAGCAACATAACCCGTTCTCTTCTTGACGTTACGCACACCGAATTTAAAAATAAGTGAGTATTAAGTGTATCAAAACAACAGAGTATAGGACTGCATTCAGCAATGTGCGTACACTAATATGGAATACGGGATTCTTACTTGTGGTGGGATTATTCACTCATATTTTCGGGCTTAAGTTCATAAATATTATTTCATTGTGTTCTAGAATCATTCCCTAGTCCAAAAGCGTGTTGTTGAAGCCAAAAAGCGTGTATTTATGCTGGCAGGAATACCACACACACACAACAGCCAAAGGAGTCGCAAGGATAAGCATACACACACAACAGGCGTACATTAGAAAGGTATTACAGTTCTTCAAGTATCACATTTTGCTGCCATATTGTGTGACACCGGCATGGGATGGCGGTGGAGTGTGAAAAAAACTATATATTAATTACAAGTGTACTTATGCTATCGTGGATAAAAAACAAGAACTATTTGTGGTCTCTGTTCAGGGACTTCTTGCTTTCATTCCTTTTTACTAGACATATCTGCCAGTAAACTTAAACGGAGCGGGCGTTGACGGCCTTGGCGGCGCCACCGATGGGGCGGTACACCAAGAAGGATGCACACTGCACTTGCTTGACGTTGTCGAAACCCGCAATGCGCACGTACGCGTTGGGGAAGGCCTGGCTGCACTTGGCGACCTCGGCCAACACCTGAGAGGAGTCAGTGCAGCCGAACATGGGGAGCTTCCACATGGTCCAGTAACGGTTGGAGTAGTAGCCGCAAGATGCGGAGGAGACAATGCCGTCGGGTCCGTGGTTGATCGTATAGGCCATGTCGGACTCGGAGAACTCAAGGCAAGGGGTCCTGATTAAGTGCAGAACATAAGCGTAAGGGACTCTTTCTGGCAGATCGAAGACTGCTTTCAAGGGTCGTACTGGCAGACCGACAAACATAGTGACCTAATACCATTCCAGAACTTGAAGACTGTTCACAAAATTGCTGTATTCGAACTCGTGAATTCACAGTTGCAAGCTAATTCCGCTTAGAAGCATCATTGGTCGAGCCTAACATACAAAGCCTGCGTGAAACAACAACACGAGGGCAAGCGTGCAAACATGGCTGATTTAAGTGGACGTGGCCACAGAAGCGACTTCAGTCGTATGAATACTGTGAGTATGCCCCCCTAATACAAGGCGTACATAAGTCACCAATTCCTTCAACCTGTGTTCTAACATCCTTTCGCACTCGCAAGTGAATCGGTGACGGAGAAACTCACCAGCCGTTGGAGGTAATGTAGGTGACCTGGCGAGAGATCTCCTCGTTGGTCAGAGGAGGAAGGTAGGACATGGTCTCGAAGAACTTGTTGTCAACGGGAGTCCACACCATCATGGCGGAGGTCTTGAAGCCGTTGGTCACCTTGAAGGCGGCCTTGGCGGACTGCTCGCCCTTGAGGCCATTGAAGGCACGGACGGGCGCAACGTTGATAGAGGCAATAGCAGACATTTTTGAACTTGTGAGATGAGATGAGGAAATGTGTGAGAATGAGAGCGAAAAATGAATGAAGGAGTGCTGGTTACCGGTGTGTTTATCTCACGTAAAACTTGGTGTTTCGAACTCTTGGCATTCACATCTTCCACTCACCGTCAGATGATTACAAGGATATCGAAAGGTGTATAAGATATCCATTGGAAACAAAGATTTGCATCTAGGGATCTAGCCGTCAATGCTTTAAACGAAAACCGTTGGATGACCCAACGAAGGCAAGATGCCGCCAGTGGCCCAAAATATTCCAAGTGGAACTGCCTACTGTATGCCTCCGAAAAAACCGAGACACCGCATCTGGGATCTGGAGTCCTCGGCATAAATCTGGGATCCGATGTCGAAAAATCGTAATAATGAGCTCTATCCTTGAAGATCCAAGATGGACCACGGTCGACGGTGCGCTATTCAGAATTCAAGCGAAGGGCGCCAGCGCACCGCCGACTGTTCAGTGTATCGTTGAACCCGATTAATAATTTCTTTAGTG
>LGRX02011148.1:0-11743 GCA_001247695.2 Cymbomonas tetramitiformis
TGTGTGCCCATTTGATCCAGGTTCTGGGTCCAGGGTTGTTGGTTTTTGTCAGTTTTGCTTTGTTGTGTGCTAGGCAAGATGCCACGTGCCAAAGGAGAATGAGCGGCCCTTGTGATGCAGTGAGTTCCTCTCTCATCCGTTTTCTTTGAAGGGATACATAGCGGGCCATGATGTGAAGAGCGGTGATTAACATACCTTCGATTGGAGTGCTCATCTTGTCTGCTGCTGAGTTTGTCTTCCCGACCATTTTAGCAATTATGTGTTCCTGCATTGGTGCCCAGCCTGTTACTTTGGGGAATTGGCCCGCAGATGGTTAGTGCTATTGTCATGGTCAGCTTGCTGCAACAGTATTTTATATATTTTACACAAGACCCGGGGTTTTCTGGGCGATCCCCCGTTGGCAAGGCGGACACCGTGCTAGGCCACGGTGCTCCAACGGGGCAAGTGTACAGGTGTTTTGTTTTTAAAGTTCTGCTTTCTATGTTTGTATGAACTGCTTGCAGCTGTCTGCTCATCCTAAAAAGTTGCTGAGAATCAGGTGAGCTAGTCTCCTGCAGACTTAACTTAGCCACTAACGGTGTTGAAGGATTTGTTCAGCTTTCTTAGTTCCTCCGACTGAGCCAGGGGTGCCTCTGTCCCGCTTCTCCCCTTTCCCCTTCTGTTCAGGGGTGAGGCCCGCTTCTCCCCCCTGAAGCATCCTCTCATTGTAACACATGCACTTGATGTGGTTGAGCCTGGCAATCCTGTCTTCTTCGTGAGTGACCGAGCTGCAGTACTCAAAGCCCTGGAAGTAAGAGAGCACCAGCCTCCCCCTTTCCTGGCCCTGTACCAGAACCTGCATCTCGGTGGGGAAATCCATGATTTCCGGGGGTTCATTCCCATCAACCATATAGTCATCACCACCCTTCTGTAGCGGCTCACCATCCTCCCCCTTCTTCATCTTCAGAAACAGCACCTGTCGTGTGTTTCCCGTGTCCCACGGTCTGTTATCCTCCGATAGTTTTGTAGTGGTTCTTGTTAGACTTGTAAAGTTATGTAACACAACCTGCTGCTTTGTGGTGGGCTGAATTGTGCTCGATGCATGTTTCATTGAATTCCTTGTATTAGCATTTCGGGCTTGATAGGTGGCATGTGTTGTTACCTTTTGATGGTTGTTTGAGATAGGGTGGATGCGGTCATGAGTGTATTTGATGTCCTCCACTAGCTCGGCAGTCATGGGGTGCTTCAGGAGGTAGTTGGCAACATCCTTTGCCTTCATCGGCATCCTGTTCCCCTGCTTGTTCGATGGCTTCCAGGCCCATCGGGCCTCCCAATAGAGGTCACCGACATTGTGCACCCTGACTGTCCAGTCTGTTCCGCTCGCTGTTTTAATCTGAATGAGGTCAAACATCAACTGGGTGTGCTCACTGTCTACATTTCCAATCAGGACGAAAGGTTGCTTTCCTCCTCCGAAGGTCAGTGCTGTTGCTGTCACCAGAGCTGGATTTCCCCCCGCCTTTGAGATTGCAGCGGCTACCACTGTCCTGACCTGCTTCACTTCCTTTCTGGTGATATTTGCATATTTCCTTCCTGTCAGCTTAAGGAATCTGAACTGGCCCTTGAATTGCTCATCCTCTTCTTCCTCCTCATCCAACTGGACTGCATTGGTGAGCTCCCCATTCCGAATTTTGGCTGCAGTCTCCTTAATTGCTTCCCTATCCACCTCATCCCCTGCCAATGCTGTGTACATTCCTCCACCCTTCTGCCCCTCCTGTTGGTCACACCCACTGTTTGTGAGCTCATTGTCTGTTACCAGCCCCTCCTCTGTCAATTGGTTATGAATAACAATTGTGCTTCTGTTTAAGTACACTCCTGGTGACGTACTCTCTTGTGCAATCCTCAAGTGTGTGACAGTGTGACCCCCTACACCCCAATCATCCTTTATGACCTTTTGCATGGAGTAAACATCTTGCCTGTGATTGGCAAGGAATGTTGCATTATGAGGCCTTCTAGGCAGCCCGCACTTAATTGTGTCAAAACGTACCTCAGCCTCCTCATCCTCGTCCGACATGGGGTCCTCCTGTAGTGGTCCTTTGCCTGACCCCTGCCATAAACAATCCTCATACGGTTTGATCATACTAATGTTTGTGATTGTCATATTTGTGGCCTTCAATTTACTTAAACCTTGCCCCGCTTTAACTGACATGATTAGTAACCACACAATTTTCATCATCAGGTGCATCCCTGATCCCATCTTCCCCTTCCCTCCTTCAAATAGAATCATCAACAAGTTGTTGTTTTCATGAAGGGTTGGTTGCTTCCTATTCTTTGCTATGTTACTATTAAATCTTTTTGAAATTACCATGGCGACATCCCTTCTTCTTCCTGGCTGTCTGGTTCGTGGTCAGGGCTCACTAGATCATAGGTAACTTTGACCGGATTGTGCTCGGGGGTACTCGATTCTTCTTCTTCACTGTCATGATCTATTGAATGCTCCGGGCTGACTAAGTCATAAGTTACATGGGATGGGTTGTGTTGCGGTGTGAGATAGACTTCTTCTTCTGTGTCTGTTTCAGTTTCCTCGGGAGTTACTGACAGCGGTGTGTCAGACATCGGTGACATCCACACCTGGGCCTCTGCACCATCCGCGGGGGCCACAAACTCCTCCGTCCCCTTCTCCTGCAGTTTTGTTACAGACATTCCTTTTAGTCCCCTTTGTGCTTTGTTTGCTATTTCAATGAAACAAATTATGTGGTTTGTGTTCAAACCACCAATGCTTTGTGATTTGTAATATCTGCTCGGTTTGTCATTGTTTAGCATCACGTGCTCCATGCCTTGTGTTCGGGCATTCGGGGTTGACTGCTCCCTAGCATGTGTTTTTGGATCTGACTCCACATCCTCCTTGTCCCGTGTTCTGTTTTTCATGGTCGGTTTGCTTGCTTTCTGTGTTTTCCTTAATGGGCTCCGTGTTTGAACTTCACTTGTTCTATGCTCTCTAACATCTGCTTTATATTCCAACTGCCTATGCTTATTAACCTGTGTTCCGTACTCCATTTGCTGATGCTTTGTGCTTTCTGCTCTCTGCTCGGGATGACCTAGTTCTGTGCTCTGTGCATTGTGGAACAGTTGTGAAAAGCGTGGTCTATTCAGCAATGTGATGCTCTTATTGCATGTAACATGGGTTGTCGGCAAGTCTTGTCTCGGGGCAGTTCCCCAGGTTACCTCTAATTGCTGATTTGATGAGTGTGAGGCTATAGTACAGATGTTTATGATTGCAAGTAATACTTGAAGAATAATAAAATTTTCAAGAAATTTTTTGACTTCAATCATTTTTCTATCATTGTTCTTCATACTGATCCCTCGGATTCAGTGTCGGTATTCTGGCGCCAGTTAGCACCATTGCACCTGCAAGTCATGCAACAGAGGGGCAGCCCGTACTTGTCGTACTTCCTGATTCTACGACGGGTACGGGCTTGGCTCCCAATCCTCAGAGGGCGCCCAGCCTCGTCTAAGGGGTATTCAGGGTAAGCCAGTCTCGCCCGGGCATAAGCCAAAGCCCAGGTATCGCGGACGTCTCCGTCAGGCTCATGCTCAACCAGGGCATAAGACATGGCATCCCATTCTCTACCTAGCCTTGCAATAGTGTCTACTACTGAAAACTCGAAAGCCGGATCTTCTTCCTCAGTCTCCTCTCCCTCATGCTCTTCTTCGATGACGTCCGCCTGTTCACTCATACCCGAACTTGTTTTCAGGCTACGTGTTGTGGCTTGTGGTTTCTTGCTGCTTTTGTTTTGTGAGTGAGGATTGTTTGTTGTGGCTTGCTGAGGGGCTCTTGATGGGAAAATTTCAATGCAAGGTGCAATATGGTCTTGTGCAGCCCTATGCTTTGTGTGCTGTCTGCATGTAATTCCAGTTCTGTGTCCTGATTTCAAACTGGTCATGTTTCTGACCATATGCCTGTGCTGTCCGAGCCCGAGCCCTTGTGTTTTATGCTTTGTGTTCCGCCTGCCCCTGTTCCGTGCTAAGCATTCCGTACTTTGTGCTCTGTACTTAGTGCTCTGTGCCGTGTGTTGGGTTTTCTGATTGTTTGTGATTGATGTTACACGTCCAATATTCTGTGCTAGGCCTTTCTGCTTTCTGTGGTTTGTGCCCATTGTTTTATGTTTCAACTGTATCTGCTCTGTGTGCTGATTACGATGTTTCCTGACCCAATTCAGTTTACTATGCTTAGTTCTCCTGCTTCCTCTATAGTTGTTCTGGACTGAATTTATCAGTGATCTGCAATTTATGCATTGTGCTTTGTGCTCATGAAGCCTCTGTTCTATGTTATCTGCTTGCTGCTTTGTGCTTGGCTTTCCCCCTTTTTGTGTTCTGTGCTTTTTGTTTGGGATGTTTTTGTTTTGTGCTCTAACTTCTGTGCTCTGGTTGTCCACATTCCTTACCATGTGTTTAAGTTGTGCAGAGAATTTGCTCCTTGTTCTGTGCTCCATGTAAGGTTTGCCATTGCTTTGTGCTCTATATCCTGTACTCTGTGCTTTGTATTGCATAATCTGTGCTCTGTGCTTATTGTTCAACCTGCCTACAACCTGAGCTTTAAGCTTGGTGCTTTTTGCTCGGCCCTTCCACATTCTGTGATCTGTGCTTTGTGTTCTATGCTTCTGCACCTGCTGTGTGCTATGTGCACTATGTTTAGTGCTCATATTTTCCCAAGGTTCTGTGCTCTTTGCTCTATGTTGTATGGTCTGTGCCCATGCTTCCCTTTTACTGTGTGCTATGCTTTGAGCATGAACTATCCTTACACAGTGCTCTGTGTTCTTTAATCCGTGTGCCCATTCTCTTTGTTTTGTGCACCCATTTCCCAATCTGGGTGATTTGTGCTTTGTGCTTCGTGCTTGCATTGTTCTTGCTTTTTGCTTAATGTACCCATTCCCCAAATGCCAAGCTATATGCTCACTATTTTGTGCTTTGTGCTCGATCTGCCTATACTCCGTGTTTTGTGCACTATGTTTGGTGCGGCCATACTCCGTGCTCAATGCTTTATGCTCCGCCTGCTCGTGCCCCGTGCTTCGGGCTCTGGGCTCGAGTCGCATAGTTCTGATTTTAGTGCCATTTTCCTGTAAGAGGCAATGAGGGGCGGTGAGGGGCGGTGAGGAGAGGGCAATGAGGGCGTGAGGGGCGGTGAAGGGCGGTGAGAGCCATTGAGGGGCGGCGAGGGGACGGTGAGGGGCAATGGGGGGGGCAGTGAGGGGCAATCTGCGGGGCATTGAGGGGCGGTGAGGGCGATGAGGACGGTGGGGGGGCGTGAGGGGCAGTGAGGGGCGGTGAGAGGCAGTGGCATAGGGGGCAGTGAGGGGCAATGAGGGGGTAAGGAGGGGCAGTGAGGGGCATTGAGGGCAATGGGGGCGTTGAGGGACAACTAAGGGCGGTGAGGGGCGGTGAGGGGTGATGGAGGGCAAAAAAGGGGCAATGAGGGGGGCGGTGAGGGGCGATGAGGGGCGATGAGGGCGACGAGGGGCGGTGAGGGGACAGGAGGGGCGGTGAAGGCGGTGAGGAGGCGGTGAGGGCGGGTGGGGGGACGGTGAGGGCGGTGAAGGGGGCGGTGAGTGGCAATGTGGGCCGGTGAGGGGCAGTGAGTGGCAGTGAAGGGCAATGAGGGGCGGTGCGAAGCGACGAAGGGCGGTGAGGGGCATTGAGGGCCTATGAGTGGCATTGAGGAGCAGTGAGTGGTGAGGGGGGGGGAGTGAGGGGCCGTGAGAGGCAATAGGTGGCAGTGAGGGGCAACAAGGGACTGCGGTGAACAGTGAGGGGCTGTGAGGGGCGGTGAGGAGGCGGTGAGGGCGGTGAGGGAGCAGAGGGGCAGTGGGGGCGGTGGGGGGGCGATGAGGGGCTGTGAGGGGCAATGAAGGGCGGTAAGGGGCAGTGAGGGACTGTGAAGAGCGGTGAGGGGCGGTGAGGGGCCATGAGAGGCAGTGAGAGGCGGCGAGAGGCTGTGAGGGGCTGTGGGCTCCATGCCATGCGCACTATGTTTGTCTGACCAGACTCCGTGCTCAATGCTTTATGCTCCGCCTGCTCATGCTCGGTGCTTCGGGCTCTAAGCTCGGGTCGCATAGCTTTGATTTTAGTGCCATTTTCCTGTAAGGGGCGGTGTGGGGCAGTGAGGGGTGGTGAGGGGTGGTGGGGGGCATGGGGCGGTGAGGGCGGTGAAGGGCGGTGAGGGGCTGTGAGGGGTGATGAAGAGGCGGTGGGTCTGTGATGGGCAATGAGCGGTGAGGGGCAATGAAGAGGCGTAGAGGGGGCAATGAGGGGCAATGAGGGGCAGTGGGAGGTGGGAGCGGTGAGGGCGGTGAAGCGTGTGGCATTGAGGGCAATGAGGGGCGGTGAGGGCGGTGAGGGGCAATGAGGGCGGTGAGAGGGCGTGATGGGCAGTGAGGGGAGGTGAGGGGCGGTGAAGGGCAAAGAGGCGGTGAAGGGGTTCAATGGGGGGCTGCGAGGGTGCGAGGGGCATTGAAGGGCGGTGGGGGGGGCGTGAAGGGGGGCAGTGAGGGGCGGTGAGGGACAATGAGGGGCGGTGAGGTGTAATGAGTGGCGGTGAGGGAAGGCAGAGAGGGGCAGTGGAGAGCGGTGATGGGCAATGTGTGTTTTAGTTTCAAGATGAATGAAGTGTTTGTGAGGTGTGTTGTTATTGGGGAAGGCGGGTATTGAGGGAGGGGTTTTTGTCTTTACCTGGCCATTGTTCCGGATCTTGTATTTCGGGACCTGATATTCCCAGGCCTGGTGAAGAGTGTCGGACTCAAGGAGGAAGGAGACCGTCAGCAACATGTGTTGCTCATTGATGTTGGATCCTGCTTCCCCCTTTCCAGTTTTCCCAATGTAAGCAAGGGGTTCTTTGTTTCTTTGGAAGGTAATGTTGCTATACTTACACCTTACTGCTGTCAGCAAGTTTCTCCTAATGCTCAACGGTAATTCTAAAGTAACAGAGATTCCTCTTATGGTGTGGGATTTAAACTCACCCTTCGCCCCAAGGGCCGCAAGGTATTTGTTGATCTTTCCCTCCGGTCCTTCCTCGTAACCCAAACCTCTAAGCCCTTCAGCCGAGAGCTTTACCCGCTCCAGGAAGACCTGTGACAACCCGCTATCTTCCGCCCTCTTAATTTCTCTAGCAACAACAAGTTTTACAGGATTAAACAACTGTTCTTCACACAAATTCAATGCCTCCCACTTCCTAATTTTGCTGTTTGTGTTTTCGGATGTGCACAAGTAGTTTCCCCCTTGCTTAATGGAGGTTGTAATTGTGGTTCTGCCGTTTCTTCCGGGTTCAGGGCGTTGCGTGCCCCTTTTAAGATTCCAAGGATGTTTGTCGGTTTCTTTCGGTTGTTTCGGTTTGTGTTGTGGTCCTTTGTCCAATGCTGAGTTATTTTCCGTGGTTTTACTTTTGAAACACTTGTTCCGATTAATTCTACGGTGTGTTCCGAAGATGCTCTTGGCGCAGGTAGTGTTCACGTGTTTTAAGATGAAACAAACTGAAACATAAAGCTTATCAGTTTCTTTCAATTTGTGCGTCGTGTGTTGCGTTACTTTACCCGATGCTTGCTTCAATTCCGTGGCTTCTCTTGTGATGCTCTTGTTAGGGTTGATTCTACGGTGTGTTCCTACAATGCTCTTACCGCAAGTAATTCTCACGTGTTCTGGAATGGAACAAACTGAAACGTAATGTTTATTGATTTCCTTCGGCTTTTGTGTCGTGTGTTGCGTTAGTTTGTCCAATGCTTGCTTGATTTCCGTGGTCTCTCTTTTAGTGCTCGTATACAAGTTGATTCTACGGTGTGTTCCTATAATGCTCTTTCCGCAGGTGACTTTCGTTTGTTCTAGAATGAAACAGAATGAAACGAAGTGTGTATTTCTCTCCTTCCGTTGTTGTGTTGTGTGTCTGGTTGCTTTGTCTAATGCACGCTTGATGTTCACAAATCTGCTTTGTGAACTGATGTCTGGTGTAACTCTATGGGG
The DNA here is from genome assembly GCA_001247695.2 of Cymbomonas tetramitiformis. Taxonomy (NCBI): domain Eukaryota; kingdom Viridiplantae; phylum Chlorophyta; class Pyramimonadophyceae; order Pyramimonadales; family Pyramimonadaceae; genus Cymbomonas; species Cymbomonas tetramitiformis. Next base: position 7,984 of record LGRX02011148.1, read on the forward strand.
TGTCTCTCCAATGTTCCTAGCGAAAGCAATTCTCGCGTGTTCTAATTTGAGACAAACTAAAAAGAAATGCTTGGCGAACTCTCTCCTTTGCTGTGTCGTGTGTTTCTCCTTTTCCAATGCACTTTTAACGTTAGTGTGTTTGCTTTGTGGGCTATTAGTCCAAGTAATTCTACACTTTGCTTTTCCAATGCTCCTTGCTTGGGCGCTTTTTGCATAATCTCGGAGCAGGCTGTTTTTTATTCTTGATTCAACTTCCAAATTAAGACTCTCCGTAGCTTTGTCCGGTTTCGGAGTATGGAGTTCCGCTTTGATCAAAAAAGCCGTCGTGATGCTAGGCTTTTGAGATGTCGCTCTACGAGTTTCCTTGATTGAAGTTAAAGCGTTCACTATAAAAAGTAAAACAAAGTAAAACAATTTAAAGGTCTTTAGCGCAATCTCTCTACCTTGGGATTTTGAAAAGCAATGGAAGCGAAGCTTACCTCTGCTATCCATAGCGCATAATCTTCGAGCTCTCGCTCTGCTGTGAAGCAAGCCAGGTAGTTCGCGACGTTCAAGGTTTTGCCCTTAATGACAACCGTGAGAGCGTCCTGGAGCTTTCCAATGGCGGGATGCTTTCTTCCTTGGTTTAAGATGAAGTGCTTCAAGAGAACCGCCGCGTCTTGCGCCTTTGTCAAAGTGGCTTGCGTGAAAGTTGCCATATCTGCACGCCAATTCCTTTTCCCTTTGAGCTTCGAGTTTTTACTCGAGTTATGCAAACGAACAATCAAAAACTTAGTCTGTTAATCAGTGGTCAGTAAATATCCGCCCCCTTGAGCACAGTTAAGTGCTCAAAAAGGGGCGGCGCGATTAAAGGTCGCTCGTTGTCGCCTTCACTGCCCTACGGATCCTAGGATCCATAGGACTACAGGTTTTTAAAAAATAAAGGGCAAGTAAAGCAAGATAAAATATACCTTTGGTATACTTGATTAGCTTTACTGAAAAATTTCAACACAAAAGGTACTAAACCCTAAAAAAGAGGTTAGTACGCTGGCGGCAAAAATTCGAACTGAAAAATTCGAATCATTACGATGTGCAAATTTAATAATGTAATATATCCTATCACCGCAATATTTCACCTCACCACCGCCCACGCACCCCCACCGCCCCGCACCCCCTCCGCACCCCCGCGCAACGCGCGCACCCCGCGATTTGGGACTATTTCGGGTTTTTTTTTTTTCTTTGCGATTTTGGACGATTTTTGTAACTTTTAGTCGGTCCAGAATTTTTTAATCGATATTTTAGTCGCAAGCTCGACGAATTAAAGCAATTGTGTTAAAAAAATTCCGCAATAGGCTTGTAGGTCCATAGGACCTATGGGAATTTGCCCGGCGCGGGTTCGTCCTTATAAAGAGCAGGGGTTTGGTGTCAAGCGACGATTGCTGCAGTAGTTGAGCAGTCGAGTGAGATCACCAACAAACGCTCTCCTCAGCGATGGCAGCATATTCATAGTGTAAATTTCGCGTAGCTTCTCTAGAAATACCGCAAGTCGTCCACAATGACGCCCTTTCTTTCAAATACATCTTGTGCCGCCCTGGGTGAGACAGTGTGGGAGTACAGAGACTACGAAGTCAGTCTTTACAACCCCAACATAATCGGGGACGCTTTACACAACTTGCCTCGTGTTACAGATACCAACTTTTCCAGGTTTGAGGTACGCGAAGTTTCACTCTCGCTTGTTATAGCCACCTTCGCAAGTTTCGTCGGTGTGCCCCCCCTGTGTATGCTCTATTGCGAGATGGATTTCTTTATCAAGTCGCAACGCGTGTGCTTTTGCCGCTTTAACAGTATGAAGTCGAGGAAGATGATTACTGGATTGGTGTTGGCGTCGCGGTTGCCTTCGCTTTTCTCGTTGGCCTCTTCACGTTCACGATCATAAGCTTGCAGACAGTGTTTAAGGTCCTCAACCGATTTGCGCAAAGTGCATGGACGGCGTCTATGTTGTTGCTTGAGACGTGCTGCCCTTGCTGCACGAGCAAGGACGTGAAGGGTGCGTTTCCAATTATGTCCAGTCACGCGGATCACTCTGATATAGTATAGATTTCCCAGAGTTTTATCCATTCACCCGTTCCCAACTTTGGGTTTGCCATGTCAGGGACTAATATACTTTTAAAACCTGTTCGTACTTTCAGCTTCGTGCAACTCTGACAAATACTGAGGTAGGCAGCTATTCGTTTTGTCAAATGAAACACACGTTGGCCTTCGCGGCCCTCACACGATCGTGAAGCGTCAGGGAGTATGTAAACCTACAGAATTCCGCCGCGTCGGCCAAGCAAGGGTGTTTTCGTCCAGCGTAGTTTGCGGAAGCGTGTCCTTGCGTACCGCGCTGGTTCGAGCTAGATCCCTCAACCTAGGAGCACGTCCGAGAGAGCTCCCTTCACTTGTGGGCGATTCCCAAGGACCTCCCTGAGCGTGTGAGGGCTCAGCGTTTCAGTCTTGCAAGGACCTCCCTCAGCATGTGAGGGCTCAGCGTTTCAGTCTTGCAAGGATCTCCCTCAGCGTGTGAGGGCTCAGCGTTTCAGTCTTGCAAGGACCTCCCTCAACGTGTGAGGGCTCAGCATTTCAGTCTTGCAAGGACCTCCCTCAGCGCGTGAGGGCTCAGCGTTTCAGTCTTGCAAGGACCTCCCTCAACGTGTGAGGGCTCAGAGTTTTCAGTCTTGCAAGGACCTACCTCAGCGTGTGAGGGCTCAGCGTTTCAGTCTTGCAAGGACCTCCCTCAGCGTGTGAGGGCTCAGGGTTTCAGTTTTGCAAGGACCTCCCTCAGCGCGTGAGGGCTCAGAGTTTTTCAGTCTTGCAAGGACCTACCTCAGCGTGTGAGGGCTCAGCGTTTCAGTCTTGCAAGGACCTCCCTCAGCATGTGAGGGCTCAGCGTTTCAGTTTTGCAAGGACCTCCCTCAGCGTGCGAGGGCTCAGCATTTCAATCTTGGGCTTAGAGTTTTAATCTTCGTCTCAGACAATTTTCTCCGCATGTGGGCAGGACTCAGAGAACTGCCTCCTCGTGTTTGCAGGTCCCAGAGACATCTCTTTACCTGTAGTTTACTGTCTTTGTGTGCAGAGTGCCCCAACTCGTCCGTTGAGGATTCGTTCGAAAACAAGCGCCAGACGATGCGCTGCTCCTGTATTTGGGGTATGCGACTGGATACTGAGCACCGCCTGACGCTCTTCAGCGCGATGTGCGCTGTGGCGCTCGGCCTCGTGGGTTTGGGGATCATGGTCGTTGCGTTCGCCAGCACAGTCGACGGATATGACTCTGGGTTGAATGACGCCGATTCACTGAAAAGCACGTGAGTCATCGATTTGAGATCTGGCTACGCTACTGCCACCCGTGTAGTTTACCCGCTCCTCTGGTTTCCTTCCACCTTTTTCTGTATGCACACAGGCCGTATTTCGTGCCACGTGGGAGCTGCACAGTTCTCTGCAACAAGCTTACCATTTAGAGTGTTCGCTGAGGTTACCGCAACCAGACCTCGCATGATTCTTTTATTTTATGCCGTTGCAGGTTCAACTCTATCGCGGATTCGCTTGAGAAACTTGAGGTGACCTCCTCCCGCGCTGGAAGCTGCGAATGTCCTTTGACCCTCAGCTGGTTTGGTTGCAAACGAAAGCACGAAGGCGGTCAGACGCATCACTGCAAGACTTTAGGTGTCAGACGCATCACTGCAAGACTTTAGGTGTCGGACGCATCACTGCAAGACTTTCGGCGGTCACACGAATCACTGCAAGA
>LGRX02011150.1:0-59074 GCA_001247695.2 Cymbomonas tetramitiformis
AGAGACGACGCCTCCCCTTCTGTCGATCGGAGCGCGCGAGCGCGAGCGGAGCGGGGGCGAAGCCTCCGCGACGCGAAGCGGGAGCAACGCGCGGTCGGTTGATGTTCGACTTGGACTTCGAACGCCAACGCCAGAAGGCGCATGCCATGCCATGCTATGCCATGCGATACGAATGCCACAGAATTCAGAACGAACAACTCCTCGCAACCACAATCAATTTTGGAGATCGATTTTTCCCCACCTGTACGTTCACGTACCCCTATAATTCCTGTTCCAGCCCATACAGGCGACGTTCATGACAGTTGTCACCAACTTTCGTTCTGCGAGCTTTGCGGACTGCGTTTCATGTCACACAAAAACCTGGCGACCACGCCACGTACCGAAACGAAAGTGTGACAACCACGACCACCACCACGACCACGACCACGACCACGACCACGCCGCATGGGCCCTCCGCTCCGCCTCCGTCCGTCGGAGACGGGAGGGTACAGTACTATCTCTTAAACGTTTTTGAGTTAACCCTCTATAGAGGGTTAACTATTTCAGGGCGGTCAAAGTCACGTTTCGACATCGATTCGACCCCAAATCGGCATGGCATGATATATGCATCAAATGGCGGTATCTATATGAGGTATTTAAGGTACTCAGCACAAAAAAATATCATTATATCGTCGGAGCATCGAATTTTGCATGGGGTATTTTGCATGCATATGCATTTTCAGGGGTGAAAAGTGCCATGCGTTGACCGATGTCGTGCACCAACCTAAAATCCGAATTAACTTATTTCAGGTATCAGATATCAAAATATATGTGTAAACATTAATTTGAAACACTCCATGCATGAACCCCCCAACTTTTCGACAAATTGTGTTCATGCGCACCAACAGGTATCAATATTCAGCCTGCACAACGTATGCAATAGTACGGTTATGTACCCATGAGGGCAATTAGGAAAGAGGGGGCCTCTGAGAGAGTGAATATCAAGTTATATGATGAAAAAGGGAATATAATGAACCCACTGCTTGTCTATTATCAAACAAATGTCCACTCAGCTTGCTATCAAGTATGCAAGCTTCACACAGTAACTCACTACAAGTGATGGAATTCATTCCAACACTGCACGCCGCAGAACCAAACCTCGCAGTGCTTGCACCCAAAGTGAGACTTGGGGGGCTTCTTAGTCTCTAAAGCTTTAACAGCTTGTCCCCCATATGCAAACTTTGCACGGAACTTGCACCATTGGCACTCAGTGGAATTTCGGATTTGCCCAGGAATGTCCTTCATAGCATGCTTTCCACTGGTGCGTCGTTGATACGTCTCCCGCAAGGTCTTGGGTGTCAACGTCATACCACGTGGCCGTTTAGCGCCGGAGCTTGGGCCTGCCGCAGCTGAGGAAGCTGCCCTCTTCCGTGCACCAACTGGGGCCACCTTCCACGCCTCAGCTCGTTCTCCGCTGCACAGCTCCCTAGCAAGCAGGGCATTGAACTGTAGGTGACTCAAGCGCTCTTTTTTCGGAACAAGGCCTTCTTCACACTGTGTTTTGTACAGTATGTAGGCGTTGACAACCGCAACGCCACACGCCCACAAAAACACCGCCCACCACCACTTGCGCTGCCGCATCCATGGGCCGTCGAACCTGTATATCTCGCGTAGCTGATCAGCGATGTCAACGCCGTTCATGTTGAAGTTGTAGTCGTCAATAACGTTCAAGCGTTTGAAGGGCAGCTCCTTCTTTTTGTTTTCTTGAGCATCCCATATTTGCCTCACCTTGTCAACCATGCTCACCTTGCTGTGGATGCTCGTCAGAAAGTGAACAGGTTTACTATCATAGATAGACACCGCCACTATCTTAAAGTCAGCTGTGCGCGCAACCTTAACAGTGCCGACAGCCCGCTCAAGATCTGCTTTACTACGAGCCTCGCTCTGTATCACTGACTCCGGAACGCCACGTGCGTGTGGGCGTGCCACTCCGCCCATCAAGACCTTCTCCTGGTACCCCCACTGTATGAAACGGCGGGAAGTAAAAAGGTTGTCCATCCAGATTCTGTTCCAATCAAACTTCAAACGTTTGACAAGGAGAAGGCATCTGTTGTGCAAGTCCGAAGCTTGCTGTTGTGTCAGGGGTAGAGGTGTAGGATCATGCCGAAAGTGGAAAGTCCATGTGTAACCGTCGTCACACAGACAATCTGCCAAAAACCCGTCGCCTTCTTTCTTGTACTTGATTTTGTCCTTGAAAGCACAACGTCCCTGGAAGCCTGCGTCCTGCTCGTCCAACGAAATGTCCTCACCAGGATCATACAACTCCTCACTGTTTGAACGCAGAACCTCTAAAAGAGGAGCCACCTTCCAGAACGGCTGATCAGGGGGCTGTAGTAGGCGGGGATCTTGGATATGGAAAAAGGCCTTGAACTCCTTAAACCTCCTAAACCCGCCGGGTACAGTGTCAATAACACGACTGTCCCCAAACACGAAACTTGTCTCGGGGTTGGTGAAGTTGTAGCGCATGTCTGGGACGGGGGAGAGGCCATTTCGGACATGTAAGCCGAGAATGCAATCCATGTCTACTGCGGTGAAGGGGGTGAAGTCTGGGTATTTCTCAGTTGAGGCCCCCTGATGTGTGGCGTACATGTTGGAATTATTTTTCCACTTCTCATAACGCTCAGCCTCAGGGATGAAGGCGTTGAGATAATCAATCGGTGTGCTCTTGCGCGGGTTGAGAAGCCGGTTGGCTTTGGCACTCGCTCTCCCCTTTTCCGGTCCTGTATATTCCGGCCGAGTCCACCTACCAGCAGCAGCCTGCTCCTGAGTGATATCCACCCAAGGGCTTTCATCGATGGTCTCAGGCTTTTTAATTTTCTTTGCAGTGGTTGTTTTGGCCCCTTCTGGTGCAGTTGGCGCAGTGCCCTGACGCGTGCGGGGCGTTTGCTGAGGGGGGACGGAGGCAGTCTTGACAGCGGCTTTTTGAATAGCCTTTGTCAATCGATCAATGAGGACACCTTTGTTGCCACTCTTGCCTACTTGACGCAATCTACATTGCTCAACCAGTTGGGAGGCCGACATTTTCAGAAGTGACGGAATATCGTCGGCGAGCGGGACCGGAGGGCGTTTGTCCTCAGCCAGGTTGGTTTCGGGTGTGCAGCGAGGACAACGAAATTGGGTTGCGCAAATGTGATGATACGCCAAATCACACTTCTCACAAATAGTAAGTGTGATTGCGGACTGAAAGGGCGAAGCTGCGTTGCAAACGTAGCAGACTCTCTCGCTGGCACTCTCGGTTGTATTCACCGATACGGCTTGGGCCATATGAACTGTGGTGGCGTGAGGTGCTGATGCAATCGGTTCAAGGCTTGCAGATGAAACTGGGGGAGCTTGTGTTGGAAGTGTAGAGGGCCTTGGCGGTTGTGGGGAGCCTTGAAGGTTGATACGGACGTCGAGCGTGCTCCTGCTGGGCGAGGAAGCGGAAGAGGCCTCGTTGACTGTTATGTTCACTTGAGTGGTGGTTGGATTGGGGTTAGGACTGAAAACATTGCTGAGATCCGCAACGATGTCTGTAAGGGCAACGCTAGGGGTGGGTGTAACGTTGATAGAAGGCTGAGGGGTCATGGTTTCGGTTCCAGCAGCAGGAGGCTGCATAGTGGTCGCTGGCGGGCTGGACAGTTCCGAACCTATTGTAGTACATGTTGACACTTCATTCACAGAGCCCTGCACCAGATGTTCAACATCACACACCTCTAGAGGTTCATCACTCTCAGTGGCCACTACTTCATCAAGAAAATCCTCGGTGTCGTTGAGTGCGTCGAAGAATAGTTGGAGATCGGCTGCGTCTCCGCCGACAACCGGAGGCTCTATACCTTCCATAATACTCTAATAAAATATATTTTATCACCCCGGCGCAGAATATCTACTCCGAAAAGGTTTTCTCGCTGATACAGAAAAATAAAAGTTAACCCGCCAGGGGTCTGAAAAAGGCCATATTTTTGACGCTGGTTGTGAGCAGTTCTTGATGTTTTTCGATGCCAAAATCGCGGCCATAGCGGGAACCAATCAAAACCTACATTGGTGAGGTCCATACCTTGAAAATGAGCCATCATTTGCATGGGTCCCCCAATTATAGCTCATGTTATGACAGATTGAATTCAAGTCAAAATAGTTAACCCTCTATAGAGGGTCTGCAACGTTTAAGAGATAAACGAATGATGAGATTATCGAACGATCAGATTTCAGATGCGAGACGATGGCCTACAAGATACAGCAACAGGTGAACAGGCCTACTGTAGCGGAGAACTCAAAATTGAGATCGTTCAAGCCTAGTTGTAGTAGTATCAAGTATCTAGTATGATAAAGTAAGTTTGTAGAAGTAGGTAATTTGCTTTGGTCCTAAATTGGTTCGATAGAATCGCCTCAGATTTTTTTGATACCACGTCGACACCCCATTCTTGGACCCTAGCCAATAAAAATAGGGGGTCATGTTGCAAATTTCGCCTCTAGGAATTTTTGAAAGTAATTATTTTATTTATCGATTAAATATGGGATTTGCTATCAACTTTAATTCCAGAAAATGTTTTGAAGCCTTCCGGCACCCTACCTTTAAAAGACAAAAAAGCAGACGAGAGGTATAAAAGTGCAGAGGTTTATAGTCGTTTCGTCGTATTCCAGTATAAATGCGAGTGTAGAGCTGTAGACCCAGTAACCGTTGGCAACTGCTGGACGTGATGGTGAGCTGGTGATGACGTCATAGTTGCATGTGGTCATTTGACGATGATAAACGATGCGCTTCATATCTCAAGATATCTCAAGATAGAGGTACTGTAGTCGTCAGCCAACAAACCGTTTGGCAACCGTAAATCCACCTAGGATATGACCGTTTATAGTGTAAGATGCGCCGACATGAACATGCCATGCCATTCCGATGCGTCCTTGAACGATGCAGGCGCGTCATTTCGACTGACATGTCATAATGACAAAACCTCACGTGTCAGGTGTCATATTGACGTGCAACGACGGCCTTAAACCATGTGTGGACCCTACCCAATCAGTTTTATTGAACTCACATAGGGCAGGGATTGGTGGCAGAGGTCTGAGAATCGGTAGAATCTAAGCGTTCCAAATGCAGATTGGGCGCCAAAACAAGGTCTTCGCTGCATCCATTGGTCAAATTTTCATCATTTTCGAACGATGTAGGCAAATTACTTTATCTCAAACTATATCGCAACCCTTAAAATGATGCGCATCGACATCCCGGAATATTCCTGTATTCCGATTCGTAGATATCGTGACACTCAACTGGCGGTTCAAAAACCTTGTGACATGTGTCGGTCACGGTGTGTCGTTGTTGCGGTTGCGGTTGCGCTTTCGGACATCTCTCAAAAAAGCAGTCACCAAAAATCAAAACGCCGAGATCGGTTACCGCTGTTTTGCTTTGTGAACGTCACTGAATATCTCTGCAATTGTAAGCTAAGGGAGACCGGTATCTCTCTATACATCTTTCGTGAAGATATTTGTCATCTTCCCACTTTTATTTGAAAACGGGCAGAGATTCAGCAACGTCATTTGAATCCGTCTCTGACAGTCGGACGCAGAAACTGACGCGGCACTCCAGCAGCTATTTATCACGTAAGTCGCATGAGGTGAACGAACATATAACTAGCTTGTTAGAATGATTCAATGTGTAAAAGGAATACGGCAAGGTTTTCACATGAGGAAAGTGCACGACTCAGTCCACTGCAGCGCAATATGGAGTGGTTCGAACTTGTCTCCAGATGTCTCTGGCATGTCCAAGAGAACACCTTTACATTGTTCTCCCGGATTCAATTACTGAAAATCTTGTGTTGACCTTTATAACCGGATCCTGGACACACGTTTCTTCTCTCACTTTCTGTTTATACCCGGCGTTTACCTAAGTACGTGCCCTGTGTGTGCCACATTTTCCCGCCGCAGGAAGTCTTTACAGCTTCAAATGAAGTTGTGCACAACTGTTTAATAAATTAGAAGAAGTCCTCACACGAGCTGCGTTCCTAGATACGCAGGGCGCTGCACATCATCGCAATGTACTCTTGTTCAACTCAGCCGTTTTCTCTCACCTCTCGCGACGCCCGCACCATGATCTTGCCGCTCAATAGCGCAAAACTGTCTCCAGCGGTGACAAACAGCAAAGGCGCTGTGAAGCCTGTAAGCTGTGCTTCTCGAACCGGTTTCTCAGCCCCTCGTGATATTCATCAGCGCAAAACGTTGCGTCTCCGCACCGGACCGTCTCTCCCTCGCAGGTAACGAATCAAGCCCACTTCTCTGAGAGTCGGTTCTACCCTTGGAAGGCCTCTTGGGTCAGGGATAGTTATGCGCTAGAAGTCGATATTGTTCTGTCTTGCCGTACCCCTTAGGAGAATTTACCAACCAGTCAGGCGCACTTCTCTCAGACGGATCCCGCTGACTTGTCACAATCGAGGCAGTGCAAATATGTTAAAAATTCTAGAGGAGTGCCATGATATCTCAGTTTCCGATACCGCTACCGCTACTTCACGGGTAATACCAATAACAGATTTCCTTCTATGGTTATAAACATGCTTTTAAGCGGATTGGTGCCGTGTTGTTTTGCAGGAGCGCCAGTGAGGCTACAGTTTTGAGGAGCCTTGGATCTGAGTCGGAAACCTCTGACTCCAGTGAAACCAAAGTCGATCTGAGCGTTGAGAAGGTACTCTTGCACGCACAGGCCATGAACTGCCCTCCCCTTTCCTTCCGTTTTTTCACGGTAGCATATACTCTCCCTTTAGTTTGATTTTCGCTTGTCTGCCCGTTAAGCTTGATTGAACAGAAGCAAATTTTCCCGACAAGACTTTTGTTTGACCAGGTTGTTACCGAGGAACTCGTTGAGCCAGAAAGCGCTGAAAGCGTGTCATCATGGCTGCCTCAAGTTGTACGGACAACTTTGGTTGCTGGAGTCGTGCTTATGGTACATAGCCCTCTGACCTCTTCGTCATATTCAAAAATAATAATTCGATAGCTGTTATTCTGTAATCTTAGTAGATACTCGCGTCTAGTGTGTGTTTACGCGGTGAAACTGTTAGCTGTTACTACCGCCTCTTCTCCCGACCTCACAAAACTGTTCTTGCAAGGGTATTGCTTACACAAGCGCAGCTGTGTCTTGGTAAAAAATATCGATGAAAGGGGAAGGGGTAGGGCTGTCGGTACAGGGAATGTCGCTTGTTACTGGACAGGCCTTCGCAGTCGGTGCAGGATCTGCTGGCGGGCAAGACTGGCGCTTTTTTGCTGCTGGCAGTCTTGCTGCTGGACTTTCTCACGGATACACCACTCCCTTGGACGTGATTAAGACAAGAATGCAAACCAATCCTGAGATGTACGGCGGCTCTGTAGTGACCGCAGCAAAGCGGATTGTTAAGGATGAAGGCCCTCTATTCTTGTTGCAGGTGTGTTCGCCTCGATCGCTGTTTTCCTCCTGACTTTTGAGTCTTCCGTCTTTCACAACAGTCAGACAGATCACATATAGATTTTCTAAACTACTGCTGTATTTTTAGATGAGAACGTCGTGGCGTTTACCGCAGTGTTCACAGTTGTTACATATATTTGAAAGCTTCTCTTGCACATCTTTCGTAGTGTGGAGGTATCCTGACTCGAGACCAGTGCAAATCATGCTGCAGTGTTGGAACGAAACTATCCCCAAAGCTTCTGCTGACGTTGTGGGATGGTTCTTTGGATATAGGGCCTCGTTCCTACGGTTGTGGGGTACGGCATTGAGGGAGGGCTCAAGTTCGGCTGCTATGAGTTTCTTAAACCGCTGTTGGCAAATGCGACTCCTTCAATGTTCGTGAATTTTCTGCTATCCTCGGTTATCGCCGGTATCGTCGCTTCCATCGTGTTGTGCCCCGCCGAAGATGTGCGCATCGTCCAGGTCGCGAATCCAAACTACGCATCAAATCCACTTCAGGTTTTACTGAGGATCGCCAAGGAAAAGGTAACAACGTCTCTATTATCATATGTCTGTCATCCTTGCAATATGTTTTCTTTTTCACGCTTACGATGGTCATCCTCTTTTCATATCTTCAGATTTCCTTCAGGCCGTTGACTAGTTTGCCGATTTGTGGTGCAGGGGCCTTTGTCCTCCTTCCGAGGACTTCCAGCAATGCTTTGCAAACAAGTGCCATATACCATGGCCAAGCAAGTGAGCTTTGACTTCGTTGCCAGTTGCCTCTATGGGGTGGCAGCAATGCTTGCTCTCAGCCAGTATTCCTTCACACCAAAACTGGTTCTTATCCTGGCGGCGTTCACGTCTTCCTGCCTCAGCTGTATCTTCTCGCACCCCGGCGACATGGTGTTGACAGCTTTCTTCAAGGGAAAGTCCACCTCCACGCTGGCCACTCTCAAAGAGATCATTCAGGTGTGCAACACTCACACCTCATGTTTCAGATTTTTCCTAGTCCTGCCTAGGATGAAAGATTACCTGTATCTACGTGTGAGAAGTGCGTTTTGCTTTACTGTCTGTACCGCAACAAATAGCCTTCAGTCTATGCTCATGCTGTGAGAGGATTGTACTTGGTGGTGGTCTAATGGGAACGTGGATATGGTATGCAGAACGACGGTATTGCCGGTCTATTTGTTGGGATCAAGGCGCGCTTCCTTCATGTGGGCGCGATCATCACTGTTCAGCTTTGTCTTTATGATGTTATCAAGCAAGCACTCGGTCTTGCGGCGACTGGTGCACATTAAACCAGAAATACCAAAAATACTTATAATGTAACGGAAAGTGACATTTTGTTTTTACCTTTGATGTATCTAGAATAGAATTGACATGAACTCAAATAAGATTCATTTATTAATCCCGTATGCCTATCATTTTATCTTATCTTTAGCTTATTATAAATTTATGTCAAAGTTGTGTAAGCTGCGATCTCTGTGTAACATAAGTATAGAAGATGCTGATTTGTACATCACTAGTTCCGGTGGAATTTGTGTGCTGGTGTTTTTTAAAGGGGGGGGAGGGGGCATGTTATGGTGGGGGCTTTCCGCAAAAAAAGCGGCATGCAAAACAGCGGATCAATTTTTTTATCAAGTTACGGCTGTTTTTCGGTTTCAAAGTTGACTTAAATATTTTCACGGAGAAAATACAAGGAAATTTTGAGGACAGTCACAAGATGGCGCCATCCAAGTATGAGTGAGGATTGAAAGACGAGTCGCAGTCTGTGAGTATGACCTTGAGAATAGCGTGTGTCTGTATGCCGATGACGTATCATGTCATCCTAGGTACCAAGAGATGAGAACGCCTGCAAAAATCGGTCGGAAACTTTGCGTCGTTAGATTGAAAAATGTACGGCTCTAGATGTATTTACGCATTTTCATAGCGTTTGTATCTTGCGGCTACGTTTGCCATCGCGTTTCGCGTATCACAGTTGTTGTCCGATAAACACAAAACAGTGCAATAACGAATAGATAAAAAGATATTTCCTTTTCTTTTTTGGATTAGCGAATGGGAACCGCAGTCGATCGATCATCGATACGAGGATTTTCGTTCTCAAATTAAATTGGTTAAAAGGCGTAGTCGTTGCTTCAAAGTTCAAATACTTGGTCGAGAACACAGTTAGATAAATTCTTTTGCGTTCGAACCTTGCGGCCAGACCTCTCTCTGACTTGCGGCCAGAAGCTTTTGTGCGGAAATTTTACAGGCGGATGTGGGCAGTGTTTTGTTTAATATGGTGCTCCATTGTCACGACGGCCTCATATGTTTATCCGGTTTCATGTTTCTCTGCGCTCGCTGGCTCAGGATATGTTGTTTGTTGCCAAGTTTGTGCTTGGCTTTTCTGCGTGCTTTCGACTAAGGCATTCCTCTTTTGCTACTGCTCAACATGTCCGCCTCTCCCTGTTTTGAAGTTGGCAATTTTGTGCGCATGCCTTGTCTGCACTTTTTTGCGGTCTAATGTTTTAGAAACGCGATCTTGTTTTTAGAATTTGTGTAGGGACTGTTGCGCCGTGCGTTTTTACTCGAAAAGGCAGCAGCGCGTCTGGAGATTTACCCTCGCGGGATTAGCCCCGGTCTTGGTTGGCCATGCTACCGTACTGGTTAGGACTGCTTTACTTTCCCCGGCTGACATGAAATATTTTTGCGCTGCTTGTTTTCATCCACCGACTGACAATACATATCGTTCATCCTGCAGGAGCGACAGGAGGATGCGCCAAGCGTTTTGGGATGTTTGCGCCAACGCTCTATGATCTTGGCGCAAACCAGCCGTAGTACGATTTTTCGGTTTTGTTGGATTGCTTGCATTCATGCACTGTGCCTTTTTCTTTAGTTCGGCATGCTAACATTTCTTTGTCCGGTTGCCGATAGTTTCAGCGAATCACTAGATACCGTGCTTGCATTATTGATTTTAAAACTTAAAATAGTCTTTAGAAAGTCTTGTTTATGGACCCAAAATGATTAATTTTTTAAACTTTTTTATCTATTTCTTGTTGAAAATTTGCCAAACCGAATTGTGTTTTAGAAAATCTTGTCTGTTTGTTGAATGCTATACAGTTGAGCTGGTGGGAATAATATGCACACTTTGTGTGTTTGTAGATAACCGCCTAACGCGCCTACAAACAGGCACCGGATTATTTAATCACTGCCATAGGCCATTGTACGGTACGAGGGTCTGATAACGAATTGCGTAATTGGCATACGGTAGGCGTGCACTTTCTATGGTTGTCATGTGTACGGTATGTGTGTGAGGGAAGAACGAACCTATGGTATGTACCATATATTGTGCTCTATACGAACGCGGCTGTAAAAATCGATACCCGCCTTTGCTCCGCTGTTAATTTGTTTGTTTTCTTTACACACATCGATCTGGGCGCCGTTGGATGCTTTCTTTTAAAATCAAACATGTAAGCACGGTAGGGTTGTAAATACTATTTAATTTGCTTGCACACACTAAATGAGCATTAAACGTATTACCTATTTTCTCACGATCTTGAAGCTGTCACATAGAAATCTCTAGCTCCTGTTAGTGCATCTTTGCACCTTTTTCAAAACCTGGTAAAGTAGCAGTAATACTTTTAAAGGCATTCACTACAGCATACTTTGCCGTGCTGCACATATCTTTCTTGGGTGCACAAAAGTTTTTAAAATATGCGAATGTAAACAAGCAGTCTAAACACGGACATGATAGCAAGAAATTAAACCTAGAGCGGAATATAGACGGGTCATGGTGATTTTTTTAATTCAGCTAGATAACTTGCTAACATTTAAATGCATTTTCATTGACGTGCCATTAGTACCTCAACAGTAGTCCTCCTGTCGCGAACCCGTGCATAGCGCGTGCACTCAGCATATGTATATATATAGTCCCTGTTCCTTATAGCTCTTCTCACTGTAAGTATCACTCGTACACCTACTTAGCACTGTATACACTGCAATATGACCCTGTACTATCAGCAAAATAACTGTCTCTTCGAAAAGTTCAAAAAATTTGGCAAATATGTACAACTCCACTTATGCAAGCTCTTTTTCTTAACATGTAAAAATACTGTAGCCACAGTTCTGACACTCGAAGTAAAATCGCACTGCAATAAAACCAACTTTCACACACAGAATGATCTCATAACATAAATCACTGTATTCTTAAACACAACTGTTTTCGCGGTCTTGAGCAAGAAGAGTCTTGATATTCTCACTTCTACGAAGGCAAAACAAAAATGAGCGTCTGCTCAGTTCTACAGGCGCCGCCCTATATGCTACAAAGGCTATCTGCTCAGATAGTGTAACACCCAGTTTCCGTACACTGTCGCTGTCTGTCGCGCGACAGACAATCGCGACCTGTCACAATCGTGACCTGCACTGTGCTCGTAACGTGTTCGTCACCAGGACTACTGACTCAAGTGTCACAACCCGGCTATGTCACACGACAAGCCGCGGTTTGTGACAGCTGTCGCGAACCCGTGTCGCGAACTTACAGTATGCACGACGTGTCCTTACGAAGCACGACTATCTAGTCCTACTACCATATAGTCTTACTTATTGTCAGTATCCCTATAACACCAGCTCAGTACTATATACATCGTCTTATGTCACTGTACAGTCAACCTCTTACTGTAACCACACAAAAGTTCAAAAATTTTGATAACCACCTTTAACTTCCTATGCAAGCTCTTTTTCTCAACATCCCCCATCTGTAGCTGCCACTGGTAGCACAGACATTAGATAAGAGCTTGTTCAGTATCTTCTGTTGTAGCACCATCCAGCGCGAACTTGCCCATGCTGAAAGTAAACATACCCACTCCAGTGGCTTCTCCTCCTCGTAGCATCCTTGCTCGCGTCAAAGCGTTTCGAAACACCAGTTTGCGAAAGTAATGCGCCCTGCTCTCTGTCATGTCTGTCATATAGTGCGATGGCACGTGAATGCAAGCCACCACTCTGCTGGCCAGCACTGCCAATGGCAACGCAATATCCAGTACGGCGAACCAAGGTGACGTTATCACCGCATCACACACTCCATACTTCTCCTTCCAAGCACGATAATTGCCCGGCTGTAGTGCATTGAGGGCCTCAGGCCATTTCAACTGCGGATTCCAATCGTTGTTCATGAACTCCAAGTGAGGCCACTCCAATGACATCACCTTGCCAATCACACCTGTACCAGCCCACGGGTCCCAGACCTGTGTGATCTTCTTCCAACTCACCTCGTGCGCCAGGCGCTTAACTTCCTGAGGAACCGTCATAACCAGTTCCAAGCCCCAGTCCAGCTGACTAGCAATCTTTACTTGAGCTCTGTTCAACTGAGTAACGTCCCCCCTCCTCTGCACCTCCTCCGGGCCCATGGCCTGTACTGTAGCTGCCTTCCGTAAGCTCCTCGCACGGGTGTGCTGCTCCGAACACTTCCGGCTCAGGATGGTGCGGTGACCATCATGCCAGTGTCCTGGCATCAAGTCTGTGATCATGACCCTGCTCAGCTCTGCCTGGCTTCCCCACGCCACTCTGTCGGGGAGATCCCCAATGGTCCCCTCCTTCCTGGCAATCTGCCGCGACGTAAGCGCCTGCCATGGATGCTCGCGTCCCGGCCTTACTGCCCGGTGTGGGCCCACGTCCGCAGGCGATAACATCGTGTCTGCTCCCAATTTCTCCTTCAGCTGCAGTTCCATGGCAGCCATTCTCTCCACGATGGATGCGCCCACCTCGGCGGAGGCTGCCACCATAGTCACACCCAAGCATTTGGGGCATTGCCAATCTCCTTCAGGCACTTTGTCCAGCGCCGGCTCCAGACACCAAATGTGATAGCCACGATTACATGTATCACAGAACAGCATCGATGCCTCTCCATCCGTCCTCATGCACTTCTCACACGCAAGATGTTTGCTGGGAATGGCTGCGCTGCAGTCATATTGGTCCTTCACCTGCTAGTGGCACGGCGCAATGTTTTGCACCGTACTCTTCTCCCGTAGCTTGGTGCTGTCTTCCAAGACCACCACCCCATCCTTCTGCACCTTGACCAACTTCAGAATGGCTGGCTTGGTGACTACCTCCATGCCATAGCGTGGTTGTTGTCTTATGTACACGAAGTCACCCGCCTTGAACTGATGTGGCTTTGGCTCGTAGCTGCCACTCCTCCTATGTTCGTACAGCAGGGTGTCACGGTGTTGAGCGATTTCCAAGTTGCATCCTGCGTGCACCATGAGCTTCTTCACGATGGCCGCTCGCTGCAACAAATCCTCAGCCAGAGTCCGCTCGTCCTGCTTTTCAAAGTCCAGCTCAGGTCGCGCGCGAAGGTGCGTCTGGTGGTACAGTAGCCTCCTGGGCGATGGAACAGCAGCGTGAACGGCGCAACTCCAGTCGACTGCTGCTTGGCTGCATTGTAACTGAGCACAAGTGACCAGAGCATCTCGTCCCACTCGAAGTCCAGGCCCTTGTCGAGGGCCATCTTCTTGAAGCAAAACTTGATGGTGCGTACAGTAAACACTCGATTTTAAGAAAACAGGAATTTTCGGTCAGCCTAGCAAATTTCTTATTTATATAGAGATCTTAAATATGGAGTGTTATGTGTTAAATATTGTGAAGAAATCAAAAAAGCTGGCTACTTTCTTATTGGCGGGTTTTCTTATTACTGAGTGATTACTGTACCACCCGCTCGGTCACACAGGCCGTTGCTCTCTGGGGAACTCGGCGAGGTAACTCTCCGGTCGATGAGACACTGTCTGCATAGCGCAGCGAACTCATCCTCAAATTCAGTACTCCCATCCACGAGGCATTCCGCAGGCGCCCCAAACACAGACAGGACGTGGTTGCGAAACGCGCTGGCGACGGTGGAGGCTTCCTTGTTGGGAATCGGAACGCATACAATGAAGCGCGTGTAATGTTCTGTCATGACCAAGACGCGTTGGTTCCCAGCCTTAGTGACGCGTTTTGTGGGCCAAGCTAAGTCCAGGGACCAGCGATACATGAAGGATTTGATCTCCAGCGGCGTGAGCATCGCCTCCTCCCGCGCGTAGTGCGTCTTCACCCTCTGGCAAGTTTCACACTGTGTGATCACTGCTCTAACATCTTGTTTCATGCCCACCCAGTAATGGCGTTGCCACAACAGGTTCAACGTCCGCCTGATGCCCCAATGGCCAGTCCTCTCGTGGTACCCACGCACCAGCTGAATCCTGTCACCGGGCTTGGGTACCAGAAGCTCCTTGCCGCTGATGGTGACCATATACAGCTCACCCATGAGCTCGTCCCATCGATGACGAGCCGCTCTCTTCCTGACTCTGTGGTACTCCTCCTTGGGGATCTCCCCTGAACCTCCAGTCTTTATCCACGCGAGGCATAGTTCGTCCTCGTGTATGTCCGGGTACTTCTCCCGGAGTGACTCTTGTTGGGTCACCCTAGCCACCATGGCGACCAGTCTTATCGTGTCTGGCAGCCTGGGCAACCTCATTTCTTTCTCCTTCGCCACTGGTGCCCATTCTGGCGCTGAGTTCACTTCCACAGGTTTGTCCCCAGGCCTTGAGAAGGCTTGGCGGTGACGCGCCTTGTAACTCGCGAGCTCCATGGAGGCAAGCTTCCATTTTCGGCGACGTGGGACTGCATCCGCTGTGCCCAGTCCTTGCGTGCCTTTCTGCCCCTGACTGCACATGTGTTGCAGTCGCTCCTCCCAGTCCTGGTGACTAAGGCGTCGGGAAACTTGCTGAGTGTAGTCACTGGATCTGGTGACCCATTCTGCCAGCTGCGCTTGCACCGGCTCCGGTGCCAATTCCGAAGCGGTTGTCACCTTAGCAGACCCCACGATGGGGATGGCAGTTAGCGCGCCATGCTCCTTCTCCTCACTCTCCTGACTCTTTGGCAGTTTGGTCGTACTGACC
Source organism: Cymbomonas tetramitiformis (assembly GCA_001247695.2). Classification (NCBI taxonomy): domain Eukaryota; kingdom Viridiplantae; phylum Chlorophyta; class Pyramimonadophyceae; order Pyramimonadales; family Pyramimonadaceae; genus Cymbomonas; species Cymbomonas tetramitiformis. Next base: position 15,322 of record LGRX02011150.1, read on the forward strand.
TCCGCAACTGCGTACAGCAGCTCCATAGCTCTGCGATCAATGGCAAGACCGAGTATCCCTGCCAACTCCTCATCCGGTATCATGCCCCGAGCCATGCGCAATTCACTCGCGCTGTACCCCATGGCAATGGCCTTCTCGTCCAGGTTGACCTCTCTGGTCTCCCCTTTCTCCTCGGTGTCATCTCTTCTTACCACCGTACCTGCACGAGGGGCACGAAAGGCTCGGGAGTTCTGCGTTGCCAAGATGGTAGGCAGCACTCGCATGGGTTCTCCCACCACGTTAGCGGCGTAATGGGGCTTCCTGTCCCCAGTGACTACCTTGCGCGGCTTCCAGCCTCGTTGCAGGATGTCACTCACGTATCTGTCTGGTGGCCTGTCCACCCCCTCCATCACCAGATTGGACTGGTGGTTCTGGAACAGGTTGCTCCAGTATGCTCGTAGGCGGTGCGCATATGATCCTGCGCGCGCTGCGTCAAAGGATACCGGCTGGCCCACCACGCTGTTGATGATAGGGAACACCTCCTTTCTGATCTTCGAGTTCTCTCGGTGCGACAGTGGAGAGACGTTCTCCAGCACGTACGCTGGCGGTCGCTGAGGCTGCAGCTGTTGCAGCGTCGAAAGGATTCGCACTGCCTGGTAGAACAGCCTGCTGTGCTTGCCCTCCAAACCTGCCAGCTTGCCTGCTGGTGATAGGTCCTGACATGGATATCCACATACCATGACCCACTGGTCTCCACTCAATGTTCCTGCATGGACGAGGTCATACAATAAGGCTAGTGTCCTCGATGTTGCTGGGCAGCTGCTCTAGGTGAACAGCCCCTGCGTGAAACAGGTCAGGATGTCGGCGACTGAGCGCCATGCACCTCGCCCTTGCTACCGTCTGGCTGGACACTGAGATGTCCTGGTAGAGGTACGTGTTGACCTTGACGCTGCAGCGCAATAGCATCTCCAACCCAGCACACAGACCCCCACAGGGCTCGTAGCAAACCACGCCTTCTTCTCTAGCTTCCTGAAAGAAGCTCCTGTCGACCACCCTCGTGTCGATTTTCTTAGGCACCCTCAACTTGCCACCCTCCATGGTCTCGTCGCTGTAGACCGCTGGAGAGCCTCCAGAATGCATACCTCTGACCGGCTGTACCTGGCTGAGGGCATCCCATGCGACCCGCATCAATCTGCCGGAACACTTGGCCACCTCTGGATGGTCAGTGTCAAACATGACACCCCTGCTGCACTTCAACTCCTCCTGGTAGTGTACATCGAGCGGTGGACCGCACTGGTCCCCAGCTGCTCCCTGACCATCTTCTCACAGTAGTTGGCCACTTGAGCCTCTGGATTCGCTTCTGGGCCAAGCGGTGGCTCCCTGGTCACCTCTAAGCAGATGGTGTCTGCGAAACAACGCGTCTGCCTCTCGGCGCACCCTGCTTCCCGCGCGCAGTCACCTTCCCGGTCCAGGCGGGCACCAGTCTCGTCTGCTGTGCTGGGCAGCGCGTACCTGGAAGGCACGTCCGCGTTCTCGTTCTTTGGCCCTGGTCGATACTGGAACGTGAACTCAAACTCTTGCAGACTGATGGCCCAGCGCAGGTGTTGACCCTGCAGGTCCCCCTTCTCCATGAGGGTCGTGAGCGGTGAATGGTCGGTGACCAGCGTGAAGTGCACCCCATGCAGATATTGGCGCAGAGTGCGGATTGCCCACACCACTGCCAGCATCTCACCCTGAAAGCTCGCATACTGTCTCTCAGTTTTTGACAGCGAGTGGCTGATCACCACGCAGATGTGCTCCACGCCTTGCTCATCCTTCTGGCCCAGCACTGCGCCAATGCCATGGTTGCTCCAGTCCGTGTAGAGGAAGATGGGCTTGCTATAGCCGATGGGCTCGGGGCGTGTCAACATCACCACACACCACTAGATGGTGAACAGGTGGGGTGCAAGGCGAGGGCGAAGGGAGTGGAGGGACGAAGTCGAAGGAGTCAAAGCACTCGTTGTTGATGGCGAACGCGATGGACTCGAGTTTGGTGCTTGGTGTGTAAGCACCACCAGGCACCAACAGACCACAGTCAAAGGGAAGATGTTGTCGTCGAAGCAAGTCCAGTGCAGACCGAACTGCGGCCATGCGCGCACGCTGGCGTAGCGAGGCCATGATCTCTGCGGCCGCGAAATCTGGAAGGCGCGTCGATAGGGTTTCGAGGCGCAAAGGTAACTTCCCGAAAAAGTAACCAAATCGAGCGATGTAGAAGTCAAATTGGGGTGAAATTTGACGAGGAAGACGGAGGTCAAGTCAAAAACGTCGTACGGTAACTCGTATTCCCGCCAGAAGGGGTGCTGCTGGTCAGAAAGTTGAGTGGACGTTTGGGTTGATGGTGATAACGTAACTTCTCGTAAAATTAACGGAATCGGACGATGTAGGGGTCAAATTTGGGTAAAATTCGACGAGAAAACGGTGGTGACGTCAAAAACGTCGTACGGTAAACCAGTTATTCGGCAGCAGAGGCGCTGCTGGCCAGAGTGTTGAAGGACGTTGGGGAGACATGCCTGGAACGAAGTAGGATGCCAGAATTACGGTAAAAGACGGATAAAATATTACGGAGTAGTAAGCCACCAATCACAAACGGTAGGCGGAGTACTTGAACGGGCAAAGACGGAAGTTAACGGAGATGCTGAGCCCACGGAGTAGACGGATAAAAAGATGACGGAGTTAGAATCGGCGTTGAGGCCGAAGCGAGTTGATGTCAATGAGCACCACTAGCGCGGTACGGGACCGATAACCTTATGAAAAGGATGATCTGTATATATATATGGAACGGGTATATATATATGCAGGAAGACACGGAAAACACACAGCGGGGCCGGGTGCTCGTAACGGTGATAACATAAAACTAGTTAGACATAAACACGGACTGTCTAACTAGGAAGGCTAACGGTACGAGGACACGGTCACGCGTGACACATGCCACACACAGTGAGGGGTGAAGCAAGGAGAAGCAGGCCCCCATACAGTGGGGGGGAATCGGCTTCCCCGTGAAAAACAGCAGCCAACAACCAATTCGTTAAAGGTTGCCTAAAGTTACAGCGGAGCAAGTTAGCACGTCGCCAGATGTAAAATGGGACAGTCGAAAGATCGTCAGCAACACTTTTCGCGATAAGTTCGATTTCTGCGTGGGGCGGGGAACGAATCTGGGTCAGTGTCGCTCGAATGTAAAGTTGATCCGACGTGTAGTATTCGCGAAAGCTACAATTCGCGACCATGAATCTAAAATTCGTGGCCATGAATTTAGAGTTCATGAGCATGAATCTGAAATTCGCGACCATGAATTCCGAGGAACGTTGACCATAGCGGTTGTGACGGGGTGATTACAGTAGCGAGTAATAGGAGTGAACGAAGGAAACACGGAGCTTTGTAAATTAACAGACGTAAAGTGTCTCTCTGCACGTACAGTGTCTCACTGTGTCTCATGTCACACAAAAACCTGGCGACCACGTACTGAAACGAAAGTGTGACGACCACGACCACGACACACGGAAAATCATTTTTGTGTATAATTCCTGTTCTAGCCCATACAGGCGACGTTCATGACAGTGTCACCAACTTTCATTCTGGGAGCTTTGCGGACTGCGTCTCATGTCACACAAAAACCTAGAAGATCTTTGCACAGCATATATGTTATTAATGCATTGTGAACTCAAAGAGAACCTTGTTGATTTGTCCATACTACCAGCACCTTCGAAAAAGGTAAAGTAATTGTAATATGGTATTTCTAGGAATCCTTCACGCAATTTGCTCTCAACGGCAGCATCATATACTCCAGAACTAAATGTGATCGTCTCTACCGTAAAGTAAAGTTTGTCCAATTTAAAATTACCGTCCGATATTAATTTTTCTTGTGCTTTCGTGTCAATTGCTACACCAGGTGTTTTTGTTTTTTGCCAACACCCTAGGACTTCTGGACCTGCAAGATACAGTCTTATCTGAATCGGTGGCAAAAGTGAAGTATCAATGTAGGATGGTTCAGCTTCACCCAAAAACGTTAGCCATTGATTCAAAATGTATGGACGAGGTGTGCTGTAAAATTTCTCGGCTACAGAGATTTCTTGATTCTTAAGAACCCTTTGATAAGTCATTTCTTTGCTAAGAGTGGTTTTGATAGTATCAAGTACGCAACTGACGGTGTTGTAGCTTTGAAAACCAGTGGTTAACTGCTGCCCTCCGGCGAAAATTTCCATTCTTTGAATCAGTTTCTCGATGCCATTGGGGAGCGTTATATGCAATTCATCATCCAAATCTGCGTCATTTTTAAATGCTAAAGGCGTTGTACAGGAACCTAAACAATGCATGGCTAAACTCTTCATATTGACGATGGAATTAACGGGTAGATTTAAAGTTATGGTTGAATATCGTGACGCTTCAGTCAAGTTCGTTGTTTCCAATCTGAAGTAATTGGTTGAATATGATGTCATTTTCGAAAGGCCAAAAGCAAGACTCATAGGCAGACTCATTTTTTATATAGTATAGATTATAAAATATCGGAAAGACCAATAGGTGCCAATTCTTCAACTTTGATGCTCAATGAATAATTGATAGAACCGTCTGATGCTTGGGTCGGAGATGCTAATGTGATCAGCCTCGCTTTAGAATCTGTAAGTGTGATTCTAAATGAAGTAAATTGAGACCCAGACACTTCAATAACAAAGTTGTCGTTTGGATCTTTGTATCTTATGAAATCTGTCGTTGTGTCACTTGGCAATAATATTTTCGCCCAGATATCAGAACTGATCATTTCGTTATTATTTGTAAAAGTAGAAAGATTGGTTGATTCTATATTGTGTGTAGGGAGCGATGTTATCCTAAGATACAATGCATCGTTGGTTTGAATGTTGCAAGGGTATATCGATTCACATAAGCTGTACGCTACAACATAATTTGTTTTAAACAAGTCTAAGAGCTGAGACACTGTACTCAACCCTGCCGCACTGCGGTTAACACGGCCACCAAGTATTTGGTCGGAATCGTTGTATTTGCCTGCTGTGGAAACTGAGGTATTTAAGGCGGTGTCTAAAGGAGACCCAGGTATAGCTTGAAAATCGCCGCTGACACTAAAAGCTACAAACTTTACATCGGGCTGTGGTGGTCTTAATTCTATACGAAATTTGTTCTCATAATTTAAGGCCCCGCCGTTGTCCTTATCATAAGTGATAGTAACTGTTTGTATAGTGCCACCGATGGCAGTTTTTATTGCGGTGGCCAGTTTAGATGTGAATTGATCCAGCTCTGTATAATTTGCATAAGGTATTTTCACTTCCGTTAAAGTATTATTTACCGTATGACCCACATAGAAGATGCCATTGGTCTCGTTAATACTATACCATGTCTTTGCACATGAGAAAGTATTCAAAGTCAATCTCAGTTTGGTTTGTGCTCGATAATTTATCAGCTGAGTGGGTATGTTCATTTGCAAAACACGTGCGTCTCCATTGCTATTGTCTTCGGAACACAAGAATAGTGTTCTTGTGCTAATTACGCTCATCTATATTAATATAACAATTATCTTTTATGGAATCAATAGTATCCCGATCTAAATGAATTGGTTCTTCAATGTTTCCAGTACAAAGGTCATCGTAAAATTCTGGACGTTTGATATAATCATCTACAAGCAATTCTACATGAGCTTCTTTAATATCGGGGTATTGAAGTTTGGCTAAGCGTATCAATTCTTGACGGTCCATCTTATTATCATATAAATAAAAAGTTTACCGATGTTCCAAACAAAGGTTATAATACTCTAATATTAAATCTCGTTTTGGAACAATTCCCTATCTTGATCAGCACGACCCGTGACTTGACGTATCATCTCTGTGATTGGATCATAGATCGGCACTTCACTTAATGGTTTTTGTTCTATAGGACTCAATCCTAATTTTTCACGTATGTAATTCTTCTCGTTCAAGCTTTCTTTAACACCCATTACATTCATTAAATCTGTGAAGTTTACATTTGGAGTTTCTGATAATAAGATTGGTTCTAATAAACCTTGAGTGGTCCTAAAGATACGTTCGTCGTTGGTGTCAGTCGGTGTGTAATATCCAAGGTACCCTCCCACAGCCGAGCCTGTCATGGCGTTGGCAAAGCCGTAACGAGACCTTGCTGTACTGACTCGCGTAGACTCCGGTGTATCTGAGTACATTTGTTCCACGCTATGCAATTTTGTCAAATTGTTTTCCGTACCTACCTTTGGATTGACATGTACGATATCATAATTGCTCTTGGGATGTGGCTTCAATCGTGCCGGCAAGGATATCAGATCACCTTCAGTTGAGTATAATACTTGCTTTTCGGTCGGAGTGTTAATCGGTTCTTGCAAAGGATTTATTGCTGGGTTAAAATGATGCCCTTCCACATTGTTTATTTCCGATATGTAATTGCTTTGACCACCGCCGTTACTATGCCCGGTAACCGATAACTTATACCCACCGTATTTCATTTTGACATCGTCAAATCGTTGTTGTGCTTCTTGATATCTTGATGTACTACGTCGTTGTTTCATCAATGTCAAAAGATTTACATACCAATCTTCTACGGTTTGTCCACGTGAGATGTCCTGGGCAAGAGTGTTCAGACTTCCAAATTCTGCATCAGAGCCTCGATATGCAATAATGACGTCTTGACTTTTAGGATTGACCAACGTTGTAGAATTTCGGCCCGACAAACTTTGATCTACGTAATAACCCGGAAGTCCTCTCATGATACCCTTTAAACGTGCTTTATCACCATAGCTATATGCATACGAAACATCTGATGCTCGTGCATATTTCGTTTGTGTAGAATCGTCCTTAGATGTAATGTTAGGACCAAATACTTTGTTTAAAGCGGTACTCGGAAATTTCACTGCGTCTTGACTGAGAGCATTTAGCAATCTTGAGGTGTCTCTTTGTGTATACTTGTCAACATCGTCAGGTTTCATGATTGGTTTACTTTTGACTGTGACCATAGATTTGAAAGGTGCACTACTATTGCCAGGCCCATTACGCGAAACCGAACTATGCATTTGTTTATCATTTTGATGATCAACAAAATTACTAAGATAACTACTAGATGGACGACAGTAAGCATTGGATTGATAGCTTTGATTACAAGGTACTTGCATTACTATTAAGGAGTTTTTGATTTGGGTGCTAAATCGTCTCCGGCGATATAACTTCTAACTCTTTGTAAAGGACTCATTGGAGCCGCCATACTTCTTGTGGTTGGTCTGTCAGATGCAAACGTTCCAAACATGCTTGGAGAAGCCATCATACTGCTTTGTAATAATTCGGTTGCTTCCTTTCGCAGACGTGAGCCCGGTCCAGTATCGCGTGACGGTCCAGCTTCAGGAGTGTCTGGTAATAGGTCTTTGGATGCTTCTGCGACCATGGCGTCTCGATCTTGAGCGGCTTCCTCAATACGCTGCAACGCTTGATTATTGATATTCACTTGTATAGGATCAATCATCGGGTTCAATGCCATCATAGGATTAGGCCTGGTTGTATCAATACCACTGCTATAGTCCTGAATGTCTCTCACTAATGGCTCCGTTCTTATCATTGAATCTCTCAAACTATTGTAGAACACCGCACTGTTTTGTGACGGCATCGTTATCACGTAGTTGTTTTTAGCAAGTTTACCATATCCTCGGAACAGAGTGTCGGAACTTGAGCCATTGGCAACTCCCATCATTTTCATACAATTACGTCGTCCGACCTCATCGGTCAATATTGTTCTCATTAAAGTAATGTAGAAAAAAACCGTTATTTACTATTGCTCGGTCCGGGATTGTGATTGCCTGGTGCATGATTATTTGGAGCCACGACTGCTATACGACCAAAACGGCGTAATTGATTTCTTGATTTGCAATATCTTCGGGCACTGAGAGTTCGTCCTTTCGGGGGTTTGTCTTTAAACCCGCAGTATGGTTTCATATATATTACCTATGATTTTCTTTTTTTCAACAACTTAATTTCAGGGTCAGGAATATCAACGAACTCATCCTCTTCCGATTTGTCATAGAATATCAACTGATACTTACGTTTACTTTTCCTTGATCGATTGAGCTTAAGATATCCTTTCAAAGTCTTTTGATAATTTGAAGATTTCTTATCGCTAATGAACACATTAACTTCATAATCATCATAGTTCCTGGATGTCTTGGAAGCGGTATTCCCTTCTACTATACCCTCTTTCTTCAACGCACGCTGAACCTTTGTCGATTGCTTGCTTTCACTATCAGTCTTCGTACTACGGGTCTCTTTGGATGGTTTCGAAACGGGTCCTTGTACTTCTTTCAGATCTCGCGGCTTATATTGTCGGCTTAAGGTATCACCGTCACCATCCTCTATCACGAAAGACAATCCATTTCTACTTCGAACCTTGTACACCTGCGTAGACCATGTTTGGCTCTCTTTGTCAAACGTCTTCTTAGTCACACGTAATCGCACCCGATCGCCTGGTTCAATGTCTAACTTCTGTAAAAGTTTGGCAGTTTGATTGCGTTTCAACAAGACACTTCTAATAACACGATTCTTATTCATGTCATCGGGTGGAGTGTCGTTGATATTACCTTGGTTTGTAGTTCCATTGTAGTTATCCACGATATCATCTATATAGTTCACTCAATTGCTCTTGCCAGTGGATGCAAAAACCTTTTGCAATTTGCTTTTCAATGTCCTATTGAATCTTTCAATCTTTCCTTGACGAGAGTGGTCCTCAGCTTGAGATGTGTAATGTTTGATACCCTTTTCTTTCAATAATTCTTGTACTGGTTTGTTCGTGAACTCAGATCCTAAATCGGTTGTAAGGGTTTTCATTTTGGTTTCGATTATCAATCGTCTCATAGCAGGCACTATGCCTTCAACGTCCTCCGATCTTTTATTGTTTTTATCCCTCACCGTTTTACTTTTTAATGGAATGGCATAAGCTTTGTTTGTGTTAATGTTAATCGCAGTCAGAATCACGGCATGTCCTTTGTTCACCGACTTTTCTTTTGGGAGAAACGCGAGATCGGCTTGGATGCTGTTTTTACCAACAGGTGCGTAGATTGGAAAATAATCCTTACGAGATACCCTTTTAGGTTGTGATAATAATTGAGATGTCTCTGTTTTGGAAATCGCAGCCTTAACCTGAGACTCGGTGACCTTGTAGCCTTGTGCCTTGAGCTTTTTTGTGAATGCATTGGCACCGCTCATTCTGATCTTTGGGTCCAGGTATAACTCTTGGAGTCTACTCTCCGATATCGATTTACTTGTCATACTATATAATAGTGTTACATATAGTATACAATAAATGTTCCAAAGTAAGATTATATTACTCTATATATAATCCTCGTTTCGGAACTTTTGATTTTGCCGTTGTTCCAAAGTGAGGTTTCATAGTACTAAGTATTAATCTAAGAATGGAACAACTTCCCATGTCTTCCAATCAATGTATCCTTTATCATAGCTGAAATTGAATGTTTTGGATTCATTCCGATCTTGTTTCCAATCCTAATGGCAACAATCTTTGATTGTTGCTTTTTGGTGCATGTCTGATAACAAAGTTGTTCATCTTTACTGGATTGTTCCTTTGATTTAGAATCATATCTTTCATAACATCATGATTAATATGTTGTAAATTATCAACACTCAAAGAGAAACCTTTTATCTTGGTCATACAATATTCATCGGCGAACTTCAGGCTGTATGACTTTCGTCCAGTACTCAGGAATTCAATGCACTTACCGTGTTCCTTTTCCAATCCTTGAAGCTCACACTTGAGATAACCGAGCCATGCATGGTTGTCGATAACCAGTACCGTGATATATATATATGATGATTCTCTTTAGTTTCTACATATATAATAGAATCAGTATCAAAGTATAATACGTTTGAGAACCCGGTGGCTTCTATCAGCTCGTACAATTTCAATCGTCCATAGCTGGTTATGAACGCGGCCAACACCTCGTTCGTTGAAAACCGTGTGTCGGCATACACATCAGAATTCTCGGTAAAATTCATCAACACCATCTCATTCTCTTCAGATCCAATAAACTCATATTTACAATCGTACCTCTTATTACTGATTGTATTGTAGAATTCACCTGGGTTCTGAATGACCTTACTTTTAGATTTGTTTGATCGTTCACCGAGTTTACCATACAATATGTTTTGCATATCTTTTGCAACTTGTCTCATACCTGGATTGTATTTGATGTTTCGTTTGTCTAACTTGATACCTTCATGAAATTCAAAGTCTTTGATGAATGTATCTATGTCACCATCAGGTGGCCCTGACGACTCGGTCTTGAGTTTTAAAACTTATTGATATAATCTGCAAATAGATCGGTTGTAGTCTCCTTCCAATGTTTGATTTCATATATATCAAGAATCTGATATCCCTTTTCAATAGCCTTTTCCAATTCTACCGTGGTCCATGTTCCGACCATTTCATACAACGGAAAGATCAATTTGTTCGTAACGTGCGGTAACACACCAAACTTCAAATGTTTATTTGGTAGTATCTTACATTTAATCAATCCAAAGTATCCATGAATATCAAGGGATTTAACATCTCTAATGATCTCCGGGTGCCCTTTCGGGAACCGTTTGGTCTTCATTACAGAAGGATACATAGAGTTGAAGTCTTGATATCTGATATATTCATTGTCTTTGCATTTATAAAACAACTTGCCTAAATCAACTCTTGCACCATGATAGGAGTCTCTATCATGAATGGGAGAAGCTAACTTTTGTCTATCTAAGAATGCATTTCCAACATGTGAAGTTTTCAATTGAGCGACTTGTATATCCCATCCCGATTCCCATATATATACAAGATTGTAGCCAGCTGCCTTGATGTCCTCTAATCGTTTCATTGTTTGACGATTAACTTCGCCAAATGTCATACCCGATCGCCGACCCTGTTGATACTGAATATCATCTTTGTGATACTTCTTCAAATCGGCGTGAAACCAACTACCAAGATATTCATATACGGTGTTTGTTGTTTTATCAAATCCATCAACATATATGTGTAACCCCGTATCTTTGAGTTTATAGTTCCGTTTACCATCCAAATCTATGACAAGCTTCGCCGACGTTGTGTGTACTATATAATCCAACCATTGATTCTCTTTGATAGAGGCATTCTGAGATTTGGTCAGTGATTGTAGTATACCTACCGAGTCCTTGGGCATACACTCATTTCTCCATATGTTCACCGCCAATTGAGCCAAAGTTAGATAACTGAATGGATCGAACTTATTATCGGTGATCTTAAGAAAACAATCTCTGAAATCGAAGACAGCTCGTCGAAGAATCGTAACATCATCGTGACAATATCTCGCAAGCTCTTTTGGATGTTCAAAAATACAACACTTTACTCTTTCTCTCAAACCACCAATGATATAACTTTGTATAAGCTTCAGGTTGTAAGATTTCTGGATTGTAATATTTGATATCGGGATAAAGACCCATGTAGTGTTCGTTCTTTTTTGTATTGAAAAGATGTGGATAATATCCCTTCGTGATTTCATGTTCAAAGCCGAACATTTCCGGAAGGGAATGCAATGGTCTTGTCATAAACATATATGAATCAATAAATCTTACATTTCCAATCCTCATACATAGAATGTCTGCACCTGTATATAATATATCTTGTGGAGGTTTTCGTTGTACATTGATGATATGTTCAACTATCAATCGGAAATCAAACTTAGATCCACAATGGGCAACGAAGGTATGATTATCATGTTTTTTGAGATATGCCCATTCCAGAAAGTCATCTATTGTTTTGTGAATGACAAATGAACCGTCGTGATATTGACTTTCGCGATGATTAACAATCAATTTGCCATTGACATTCATTGTTTCAAAATCAAAACAAACAATCGTTTTATAGTCCAATACAGGTTTCGGCTCAACCTTGGTCATGTAACACTTGTGCTCATGCAGATTACAAATGATCTTACAATTAGGACATGCCTTGTATCCACATATATGTTTCTCATTGGGATTAAATATAACATTGCACATCTTACATTTGTGAACCTTATCACATGTTATCAGTTCGGTATGAAGATCATAACACTCTTCATTCATGAACTTACGATTGCATATCTCACAATAATGCCATTGTTTATTGCCTGATGACAATCATGTATCCTTGTTTGCAAAGATGCATTTCTGAGACTTGCATTGAGAACATGATGGTCTATAGGTCTTGCCTTTGAAGCAATCAATCCTTGTAATCGGTTCATAGTGATTGTCATGTAAGAGTATGTGATAACTATCATTATAACTTGAATAGTCATTGTGTTCGTTAAAGTACGGCGGGTAATACATGATTGGCTCACCACCAAGTCGTTCAGTGATACCCCACACAAATATGTTAATTTCATAATGTTTTTCTAAAATAGAAAAGTCTTCTATATTGATTCCATTTTGATCCATTTTCGGAAACAATTTCAAACGCAGCTGATTAGATATTGTTGTAATATTGCCTCTATGATTGCTGGCATCTCTTTTGAGTTGCTTCCATTTGTTTTCATATTGATTCTTTTTTATGAGATTATCACTCAACATCTTATCTAATTTTCGTTTCCTATGTAAAAGTTCCAAAGATTTGATACCACAATTGTTGCGAGATTCAATCTTAATCACACATTGTTTCAATCGTAATTCTACACCATTCTTCGGAGCTGCCGTACATTTGCTACCTTTACCTTCTGGTGGTTTAGAGGAGTAATATTCAACTTCGATATCTTTGGCAACCTCGACAGACTTTTTGCTGCTATCACCACCCTTCGGACTTTGCAGCATCTCTTCAAATTTCGTCATCACATCTTGGCGATCTGAACCTTTGACCCACTTGGATGTAGTCCCATCCTCGAACACCGCTCTCATTGATACTTGTTCAGTTCCTTTTGATTTTTCAGGTAATCAATAGTTTAAACTGCTACCATCGGGACCAGCTCTTTCAAGAAACGTTGTAAAGGGAACCTTAAGTTTTTCAACATCGGTACTGAATTTCTTGATATGTCTTTTAGAATCTCCGACGGTATACTTATTGATTTCATCAATTCTATTTTGTTCTTTAGCAGGTTTCTTACCTTGCTTGGTCCACTGTCGTCTTGTAACTTTCTCAACCTTCTCTTTTGATTTCCGATACTTCTTCTTGTAATCACGTATAGCTTTCGTTTGATCTTCACCTGTTAGGTTTTTATCTTGTAAATCTTGCCAATCGTCGGTTGTAAGCTTATGCCGAGCCATAGGATTTTGTTTCCGTTTTGATTTGGGGGGCATCTTCCTATACTATATAAATTATATTTTTGTGACGTCCGCTTTTCGGCGTTTTTCACGTCTTAATTGTTTTTTCATTCTTTCTCGTTTCTCAATATTAGCTATGGAGTCACGGAAAGTCTTTACACCCGTATATTCTGTATTAGGTCGTTGAAATACTGGGTCACCCGTTATTGTACCAGTGCTCGTTTTGTCTAACGGTGCTACCATGATAGGAGATATCCTACGTGGGGCCTTCGGTGGAAGAGCGGGGTCTTTGATGGGCTGTTGATAGACTGGCTCTCCGGTGGGAGTTCCATGGTCTAAAGCTGTTCTACTTTTTGTCTTCGTCTTTTTAACGACCGGACGACCACGCAAGCTTTTCAGTTTATCTCCTTGTGTCATCTTACCCTTCTTTTTAATTCCATGTTCTTGTCTATACTCTTGAGCACATTGCTTTAGTTTTATGATCCAAGTCTCCCTGGTCATTGTTACTTTGTCATAAAGTGAGATTTTAATTTACTATATATATCAATCTCTATTTATGACAACTTAGGTCAGATCAAGAAATTTTATTTCTTAGGGTATCTTATAGTTACTTAATGCCAGTTAAAGGACAGAAAATTACCGATCCAGATACACTTGAACGCCTTGCGAAAATGAGGGAGAAAGCTCTTGCCACTCGCCAAGCCAAAGCCAAACAAAAGCAAGATGTCAAGATGGCCGAACAACTTAAGGAATCTCAAAAAGTTGCCGACGCACAAGAAACCATCAAGAAAGCTACGACCAAAGCACCTATACCGGAACCACAGGCAGAATTGGAATCAATATCGGAACCGGAAGTAGAACATGTCGTTGTCAAGAAACAAAAAACCCCCAAGAAGAAACCCAAAAAGCAGGTTGTCATCGTTGAATCTGATAGCTTTCAATCGGAAGAAGAGCCTGAAGTGATCGTTAGGAAGTCTACCAGACGGAAACAAAGCCGAGTTGCATCTCAATCACCACCACCTCGCAAGAAAGACGCTGAGATGGAACCTGGATATGACAAAGCCTACTCTAGTCTATTTCTATCATTATAGTATATGCAGTTCCAAAGACTCAATGATAAGAATTACAATATTAAGATTCCGAAGAACATCAGTGCTTTCTTAATTGAAACCCCGGACGACTTTATTCAATTACCGATGGTAACACTTGCAAATTCCAAAAGAGGTGGATCGAAAACCACTAGTCTTACTCATTTACTACGTCTTATGCAATACAATAATGCATTGGAAAGAATTATACTCGTATCACCCACATGCGAGAATAACAAACACTATTTTGAAGATCTTCCTTTAGACGAGAGCGACGTGCTTGAACCTGAAATAGACGTGATACCTCAGATTGAAAACATATTAGATGAGGAAGCTCTTGAATACGAAGAGTATGTTGAGAAAACAAAACGTTATAAAAGACTCGTGGACATGTTACACACGAGTGAGATGAGTATATACGAAATACCCGCTGATTTACTTTTGGAGTTTGCCGATGAAAACGATAACATTGCACCACCACGCTACAAATACAAAAGTACCAATAGACCACCGTCTATAACAATTTTCTTCGACGACTGCTTGGACTCGCCCGTGTTCCGGCCCAAGTCGGGATTGGGGCGTTTTGTTATAAGTCATAGACACAAAGGTAAAACGAAGAACATGGGCAGTATAGGCTGTTCACTCCTTTTCGCAACCCAAGCATACACATCGAACGGAGCCGGACTACAAAGTGCTATACGATCAAACCTGACCCACATCCTACTTATGAAGACGAAAAAACAAGATGAGCTGAAACAGATCTCAAAAGAACTTGGCGGTGAGGTAACTCCCGAAGAGTTTTTTGACGTCTTCAATCAGGCGGTAAGAGATCGATACGACTTTCTTTTCATAGATCTGGCAAAAAAGGAATGTCATCCAAGTATGTTCAGGAGAAATTTCAACGAGTTTATTCTTCCCCGCAGTCAAGATCAACCATTATAGAGTCTAAGGTACTATTCATGTGATTCGTTTGCCTAGAAAAAGAAAAGAAAAAACCACGCCCGTCGGGCGTATGAGTAAATTAATTTCCCCGGCCCTACTCTGGGCCGGACCGCCACAGGTGGCGGCCTTAATGGGACAATTTACACTGGGTGGTTCTTATCTTTTTCCTCCTCTTGCTTCTCTTGTCTGAGTCTTCTGTATAGCTGGTAGGTGCTGTGTGCGTAGTTCACCGTCAGGTCGTGTATTCTTTGTAGTGCCTGTATGGCTTCTTTTCTGTCGGGCCCAAGTTGCTCGAGTATGTTTCGGTTGTGCTCGTACACCGTGCCTGTTCTGCCCACTGCAAAGACATGGAGTTTGGCACGGAATCCGTGCCTACGTAGCAATTGTAGCAGTGGTCCATATTTCATGTATTTTTCTAAGAGCTTGGGTCCCCATTTTTCGTCGTCGGTGTGGGCCACCTCAATGAGGTGTAGGTTTTTTACTCTTGCTGGTGCTTCCTGTTGTGTGCATTCCCACCCTTCCTCTAGGTCCTCCAGGCCCTCTATCATGACTATGTCTACAAAGCTCGGTACTGTGTCGGGCCCATCGTTCCTGCCTGGGTTGTCCTTTCCGTCGTGTCTGCATTGCCCTCTGGTGAGTATGTAGTTCGGGAGTACTCTTGGCTTGACCCCTGGGTCTCTCTTTTTTCCGGTGTAGGCGAGGACTTTGCATCCTCCTTTCCTATGGTGGTCAAGTATGTGTTTAAGTTCGTCTGCGTGGGCGTCCGCCCTATCTGAGAACATTCCCCGCATTTGTGGGTTGTCGCATCCACCTAGGGCATGCCCCACTCTCATGAGGAAGCCCTTTGCGTAGTCCACTCCTTTGTGTCGACATCCTTCCAGGGTGCACTTTCCGTTTCCTCCGGCTGAGTTTTCGCCGTCTCATAGTCTTGTGCTGGCAGTATTCTCAGTCTGCATTTGAGTATTGTTTTTCGTGCCGCATAGGTGGCTCGTTTTCAGAAGCCGTTCGCTATTTTGTGTAGTGGCTTGTCTCCCTTGAGGTGCCCCATTGTTTCGTTCAGCCAGTTGTTGGTGGCCTTGCCCTCTTGAACCTGGGGGGCGTTCCTGCTTTTCGTTCTGTTGTGTGCCATGTCATGCTTCCGTTGTTTCCATCTTGTTCTTGGCAACGGGTCTTCCATCATCGCATGGACTCTGGACTCCTCCGTGACCCTGTCATGGTGAGCTTGTTTTTCATTTGCCGGCCTCCCTTGAGGTGTTTCCCGCTGTTCAATGAGTTCATTGAGCATCCCAAAAATTTCCTCATCATTGTGTTGCCTTTGGGTCACTTCAAGTCTCTCCGCGAGTTCGTTGAGTTCCTCAAATATTTCTTCTCCCTCATAGGGTTGGGTGCCTGCGGGTTTGGGGTCGCTTCCTCGAGTGGGGTCTGTTCTGCCTTTTGTCTCCCAGCATTCTTGTTGCTCCTGCATGTCGCGCATAAGGAGCATCTCTTCCTCCTCCCTTTGTTCCATCATGACTTTTATTTGCCTGTCTTCTTCATCTCTGGTCTGGTTGGCTTGTTGCTGCTGGTTGGGCATTGGGTCTCGTATTGTTGCTTGCTCCTCTTCAGTTTGCTGTGCTTGGTCATGGTGCGCTTCCCACCTGAAAATGTGCTCTGTTTTCAGTTGGTGGGTCCAGGTTGTGGGTTCTCCTTGAAGTTCGGTCATTTTCGCCGTGAGCCTGCTGTTTTCTCGGGCTTGCTGTTCACGGAGTAATGTGGTTACATATTTTTGTACCGCGAGCTTTCCTTTTAGCTCTCTGCTGTCCGAGTCTCCATCTGGTACCATGGGTTTGACTTGTATTGTTTCGTCGTTGTCCCACGCTTCCGTGAGGATCCCTGTAGTGCAGGCTTGCTTGGCTGCCTCGTCGGCTTTTTCGTTTCCCGCAATTCCTGTATGTGCCTTGACTTTCAGTAGGGAGACGGTGTGCCCCGCTGCTACCAGTGCCTCAATGTTGACCAGTATGGCATATAGGAGGTCCCTTTGCCGGTGGTGTTCCATGCTATGGGGTTTTGTTCTCATGTTCTCCAGTTGTCTAATGGAATTGGCACTGTCCGTGCAAATGGTGAGTCCTTCGCCACTTGATGGCGGCGGGAGCGTCACTGCTTTCTGTATGGCAAGAAGCTCGGCTCTGTTCACCTCTTGGTCCTCTCCTTCCCACCTAACCATGTGGGCCTCCCCTTCTCCGGACCTGGGGTCCCATACCGCAGCTCCTGAGGCCCATTCTTTGCCTCCTTCCTCTGTCTCAATTTCTCTTTTGCTGCCGTCTGTGTATAGGTACGAGGTCGCTTCGTGTGCCCTCTGAGGGGAGGGGTATGTCAGTTGGGCTGGTGTTTCACTCGGGGGTAGGTTCCTGGGGTCCTCTGTTCGGTCTCTCGTTAGTTCCCATCTTCTCCCTTGGACCCCCGGTTCGTGTTCGGGCCAGAAGTCAGCGGGGTATCTGACTATTTTTGACCTCGCCACTTTGTCCCATAGTGTTTGGGCATCAGTCTGTCTTCTAAGTCTGGTGTGTAAGGTGTTCGCTTCTATCACCTGTTGCACTGTGGGGGGGTGTATGTCCCATTTTCCTCCCCTGCTTCCGGGGAGGAGTTCCCATTTGGCTGGTCCGTCTTCCACATGGAGGTGGCTGTCCTCCCACCAGGTTTCAACTTCTGTCTGTACGTTGTAGCACTGGGGGCAGAGGTCGTTCCGTATGTGTGGTCCTGTGTTGCACATTCTTCCCATTGCATTTGTCATGTCCTTTGTCTTAATCTCCGGGAGTTCGTATCTCTGCCATGGTCTTGTGTCCACAATACAGTCGGCACCGAGGGTGTATCCTTCTTGGTTTGGTTCGTTCGTGTCGTGCTGGTTCGCCTCCCTTGCCGGCTGTTTGACGGCTGTGGTCGTGCGGACCTTGCTCTGCGGGCAAGTTGTGAGTGCCTTCCTTATGCAATCCGCGGCAATATCTGGGTCCCCGCAGTGGGCCTGCCACCCCGCTTTGTTGGCAACAATCAGTACCCTGAGGTTCCAGTTGCACTGTTTCGCTTGCTGGTGGGTGGCACCCATCCAGTGGTCAGGGGGCAGGAATGTGAATTTGCCTTGTGGTATTTCAAATAGTTCGTGCACTAGGTGCCCTGCATGTGCATTGTATAGTTTCCTGTAGGGGGTTTTCTCATATGTCGGGTATATTCCAACCCCGAACACTGGGTCCTGTGTGGTGGTGGCCGCAATGGCAAAGTCCAGTGCCTTTTTGAGGTCCTGTGGCGTGTATTCTGGGTTGAACTGGTAGGCCCCCAGTTTCATCCAGTTTGCAGTCCAGGCTGAGCCTCTGGCCCCGAACACCTTGTCTCTGTCATACTTGGCGTAGTACGTCGTGGTGTTGTGGTGGACATTGAGGGGTGAGGCAAATAGTTCAGTGGTAATTCCGAATGCCTGTTGTAGTGCCCTTTGCATCTGGGCGGGGAATGTCCAGTGGTTTTGTAAGTTCTTTTTCCTTTCCTCCTTTTCTTCTTTGCTTGAGTACCTAATGAGTAGGTGTCCTACTTCCTCCTCAAATGTGGAGACCTGTATTTTATGGTCCTCCCACATTTCAGTGCGTAGTGTGCGTTGGTGCGGGGTTTGGTGGTGTGTGGTGCCCACTGCCTGGGTGTACCTTTCATGTAGCCTGAGAAGCTTCTCTTTCGTAAGGGTGCCTAGCTGTGTACTTCCCGTTTCTGTGGTAGCTGAGGGCGAGGTCCCCTTCCATCCGTAGTTGGCAGTGGTGTTCTCTATTATCCCCAATGTCCTGCTCCGGGTTGGTTTCTGTCGGGTCCAGGGTGAGGTTCCCCGCATGTAGTGTGGGCCAGGCCTGTCCCAGGTGAGGCCTTCCGGCCAGTATCTCCCTGAGACCTTTGGGGTGGGTCACTTGGGAGCCCCTGGCTCGCAGCCTTCTTTTCAGGGTTGGGAAGGTGGTCGCACTTTGGCCCCTTCGCTTGGCAAGTTTTAAGAAGTCAGTTATGGTTTCCCTTGTACTCCACGAGTAGGAGTCATCCCCTGCTGAATGCCTCCACTGGGTTCTGTACTGCGTCACCTGGGAGTGGGGGTCTGTTGGGTCAATGAGTAGGGTCCTCATTGCCACAATTTCCTTCGGCTTGTCTATCGTTTGGCCCTTCTCAAAGCTGTCTGCCTCCATTTTTTCGGCCATGGGGTCAACCTCATCTATCCACTTAGTTTGTGGGCGTGCGTGGAGGCCTTGTGAGACCTTCTGCTCCTCCCCCCACGTTTGACTGGTGGTTTCTGTCTCGTTAATCCTTGTGAGCGGGTGTAGGGAGAGTTGCCTGTGAATCTCTTCTCTGGGGACCAGTTTCGCCTCCCATTCCGTCATTTTAGCCCGTAGCCGTTCCGGGTTGAGGCGCGGGAGGTTGGTTCGCATTGTGTGGGGGTCCAGTGGTCCCTCACTGGGCATGCTCCTGTATTGTTGCTTCAGCCGTCGGTTTGTGAGGCTGTCATAGAAGTCCCCCGGCTTCGCTATGTCTCTCGGCTGGGCTTCGCATAGGTATGGGTATAGGTGTGCCAGGCCTTTTGCTATGGCACTACGGTCTGTGTTGAGAGTTGCATCTGTGCATTGTTCCCTGACGTTCACCTGGCTAATCGCGTGTTGGCCATCTCGGGTGGCAAGGAACGCTAGGTCCGGGAAGTGCGTGAATAGTTTGAGGCACGTTGTGAAATTTATCGCAGTCGGCGTGTCCTTGGGAACTGTGAGCTTGGCGGTTTGGTCTGTGTACATCGCTTGCCAGTCCGGAGGCGCCGGTAGGTCCCCATCCATCATTTTGCCTGCTTTCGTTTTTCTTGTGGTTCCTTCCATCTCTTTGTCAGACTTTCTTCTGGTCGCCCCTTTTAGCTGCTCCATTATCTTTGGTACTGGGGTTTGGAGTTGTCTGAGCATCCCCTCCGTCCCTTGGGGCAAAATGTTGTATCTAAGTAGGGCATTGAGTTTCCTTAGTGTGTTGTATTTTGTCTGGTGCCCCTCCCAGAGTTTGTCAAGGTCTGTGCAATTCATGCGTGCGGTGCAGTGGTATTCTATCAGTCCTCTGGTGGACCTGCTGACGTGGGACATTCTGAGTCTTGACTTCAGGTTTATTTGCCTCCACGCCGGGCCCCGTACCGCTCCTCTGTCCTCCTCACTGTGCATGGCCTCCAGCAGTCCGCTCCAAATTGCCTGGGCGTAGACTGCCTGGAGCGGCACCATGCCTAAGCCGAACCTTTCCTTTTCCCGTGTGGTGAAAATGTTCGGTGTTCCGTTGCGGGGTAGGCCTTGTATGTTCTTTGTGGCCCCACCTATTATCTTGTTGAAGTCATCTATTTCTCCCGCGGTGTAGAGGCCCAAGTGCAGTCCATACCGGAACTTCCCCAGTATTGCAGAGTGAAGGGAGTATTCTTTTTGGACTGGCGTCAGTGGTGAGCGCAGTAGTGCTTGTATCCTGTGGTTCATCTCCTCCCTAGCAGCTTCTTTCTCCTTGTCCCATCTGCCTGTGAATGCCAGTAGTACTCCTAGGTATTTGTATGTGTCGTCCGGTTTGAGTATTTTGAAGTGGCTCAGCTTATCATCCACCCCAACCGTTTTGAGGTCCTTATGGAGTTGTTCAGGTATGGAAACCCCATTTTTTATACCGGTTATGGCCGACTTGGTAAGGTTAATTTTGAGTTCACTCCATTGTGAGAATGCCTCTAGCTTGTGCAGCTGGGCTCGCATGTGGAAAATCGTGGGGCATAGTATGAGCAGGTCGTCGACGAACGCCCCTGCTGTCGTCCTGAGGGGGCCCAGTCTTTCCTGTTCGGCTGCGTGTTTGTGTTGGTACCCGTGCTCCCCCACCTCCAGCCATCTTAACAACGGTTCCTGGTATATTATGAAGAGGAGGGGACTCATGCTGTCTCCTTGGAGGAGACCTCTTTGCACCTGCACCATTTTGTGAGAGGTTTCCCCTCCTACTCTGGTGTACATTGACATGGTGTCATGGCTTTGTGTACCCAGGACATCTCGCACTACCTGTGTAAGTTCTTCAGGTATTCCAAGGTACTGCATTGTGTGTAGTAGCTTGTTGTGGTCCACTGAGCCGTATGCATTTTCGAAGTCTACATACAGGCCATGCAGTTCCCGTCCGGAGACATTTGCATCCTCTATTGCGTTGGTCACTCTGGTGAGTCGTCTGAGTGTGTTCCTTTTCTCCCTTGAGCCTTTTTGCGCCTGGGCTAGTATTCCCTGTGTTTCGCAGAACGTGGGGAGCATGTTTGCTATTTGCGAGGTGTACAGCTTGAATACCCCCTCTAGCAAGGCTATAGGCCTATAGTTTTGCTGTAGGGTGACATCTCCTTTCTTGTGGTGAAAGCAGAATGTCCCTCTCTTCCAGGTGAGGGGGACGTGTTTGCTGTTCCACATCTCCAGCATGAGCGCATGTAAGGCGTCGTGGAAGTCCTCTGGCATGTACTTGAGAATTTCGTTAGGGGTTCTGGTGGGGCCTGGTGCTTTGTTGTTGTTTAGGGTGTGTACCGCCTTGCTGTAGCCCTGTCTACTTATCGTGAGGTCCAGTCCCTTGGGGTCCGGTCTTGGTGCCTTTATGAGTCGCTCTTTGTGAGCTGGGTCTTCCCATGGTGGGGGTGCTAGGTCGGGTAAGCTGCGGTGTTCCATCCTGTATGGTGCCGAGTGGGCCATGTGGTCCACTAGTGCGTTTGCAATGTTCTTATGGCCTACAGCTAGGTTGCCCTCTCTGTCCTGTAGTGCCTGTATATTCGCCGTGGGGGCATGGCCTGTTTCTTGGGCCTTGGCATATATCCTTTTGTGGTATCGTTTCTGGTTGTTCCAGTATTCTTTTACTGTTTTGTCATTATGCCTTTGCTTGGCTCGCTTCCAGTGCTGTTTGACCACTTTGTGTGCAACCGACCTTTCCTTTTTGGCCTCTTCAGTGAGCCACGAAACCCATTCCCTAGCATCTGCATTGTCCCTGTTTGTCGGGCCTTTTGTCTCTCCTTCCTTCAGGTGTCGGAGAGTTGTGTGTTGCGTGTGTGGGTTTCGTAGTTGTCGTTTGGTTTTCTTGTGCATCCGCATTTTGAGTATTGCGGCGTCTCTTTCTTTCCTGTCCTTTTTGCTCATTAGCAGGTCCGTTGCCCCATGGGTGGAGGTTCTCCCAGTTATCGCCGTTGGCAGTTCCTCGTCCTTCAGCGCGCAATTGTTCGCTTTGTTGAGTATACTTAGTACTGCCTCTCCTGCTCTGTCTATGGTGGCATGTGCCACCTGCTTGTTGCCTTCTTCCCTACATCGGGCGGCTATCTCTGTTATGCCTTTCAGCTCAGCAGTCCTGGCATAGTCGTGTGTCCTGAGGAGGACGCTTTGGAGGGTTTCCCTGTGGGCTTTGTTCAGGGGCGTGTCCAGTTTTACTTGCCCTGGTTGGGGGTCTTGGTCCACGTATGGTTCATGGGTGTCTATGCTGTTTAGCCGAAGGGTCGCAAGGCTTACCATCTCATGGTCACTCGTGTGGTGTTGAGTGAGGTGTGTGGTGCTCCCCTTCTCGTATTGGGCCCGTTTGTCCATCGGTGCTAGCCATCTGTCAATGTTTCTGTTTTCTGCCCAGTTCAGCGTGGTATTAATCGTTGGGCCTACATTATGGAGGTTCAACTCTTCCGCGAGCTTCTTCCATTGTTTGTCGGTTTTCGTTACCCTCTTGCCTATGCTGGTGTTGCTTGCATTGAGGTCTCCTCCAACAATGGCATGCTCGTTCGGTTTTTCCGCTGTTCTCCGGAACAGGTTGGCTGTGTACTTGAGTATTTTGTCTCTGGTTCTTCCCTCTTCTGCCCCTGGTGGGTTGTAAATGCCCAGCACATGGTACATTACTTCCCCGGGCAGGTGTAACACCACATGGAGCAGGTACCCCTCCAGGTGCCTCGCTGGGACAACATGGTGGTTGTGAGCGTGGCCGTAGGGGCTGCTAAGGAGTATGGCTACTCCTCCTTTCACTGGCTGCTCTGTAGTGCCTTCTGCTTCTTTCGCCTCGGTTTTGGTGCCTATCGCAGTGTACTGCAGGTCTCTGAACTTCCTCATCACACTGTCGTGTGCATGTTTTACTTCTGTGAGCACTATCACTTGCAGACCCAGTTGGTTTTGGTTCCTTTTTCTGACGACCTCAGCTAGGTCGAGGCAGGCGTCACTTTGTCCTGCTATATTCCATGTGAGCATGTGTAGGCGGTCTTCCCCTATGTCCACCTTTTTTGGTTCTGTGAGGGGGGGCTGGCGTTTTCGGGGGTCCTGGTTTGTTTCCAGTGCCTCCAGTTGTGTGTCTTCGAATTTCTCCCATCGTGTATTGGGTTCACCGCTTACCTCTTCCCCCCCCTCGTCTGAGTGGGTTTCCATCGTTCCCTGCTCTCCGAGCGTTTGCTCATTGTCCCTTGGCTGGTTCGTGGGGGTCAGTCTATGGAGCCACTTCCATAGCCCCTGCTGCTTTGTGGCTTCTCTATGTCCCCCCTCTTGCTTGGGCTCGTGGCGCTTGTGCCTCGACCTGCGGGTTTGTGTTTGGGCCATCGGTGGGTTCCCAGGCCCCTGTCACTTGCTGACTATCTCCAGGCGTTTGCTTTTGTCCCTCGGCGGGACGGCGGCAGTTATCCTCTCCTTCACTGGGTGTTGTATCGACTTCCTGTAGGCATCGACCGCTGCCCTGTTGGTGGTTCCCCATTTGCTGACTGCCTCATTGAAGTGGGTGGGCCAGTGTCCCTCTGGGCATGTTTTCTGGAAGTGCATCCATGCTTTGGTGGCCATCAGGGCCCATACCCCACAACTGTAGTGGTCTTGCGCGCTTTGGTTGCCCACGTTCATTAGTTCCACTGTTACTTGTCTGCATAGTTTCCTAGTGAGGTGTTCCGCCCAGTTGGCCATTTCTGTCGTAAGCCTCTTGGTGTTACGTAGCGTTGCTTTAGTTTTACCATTCAAGGAATCATATATCCAGAGCTTAAGTTTGTCGTTTTCCTTGTCTGGTCCCGCCAGCACTACTCTCCAGTGCTTGTCATCGCACACAGGTATGCAGAAGCTCTGGAGGTTCCCGAGTAGCTGTAATGCCTTCGTGGTGTGCGGCTCTTTTATGTTCCCTGGTTTCAGTGCTTCCCTCATTGAGGCTACCACCAGAGGGGGCATTGGGTTATTCTCATATAGTGAGTGGGCATGTTGCATTTGGAACATGTTCAGCCGGCCCTTCCTCTCGAACAGTCCTTTCGTGGTGGTGTTGTGTGGGTACGTTTCCGTGCGGTCCTGGCTTCCCCCACCCATCATGTTCGTCTTACAGCAGCTGGTTCTCTGTCTCATTCTTTGCACAACCCCCCGCATCAGCGGCTTGCCCTTGGTTGGGGTGCCTGCTGGTATTGCAGTTACTGCATATTTGGGGTTCCTTGTTCTAATGAACATGGGTTTACCATTTCGGTAAATTATTCCGAGTAACTTTTGGCCGTGAGGTGGTTGTGCCCTCCTTTTTGCCGCGTTCTTCGCCCTGGTCCATTTCCTCCTGTTTGTTCGTTTACGCGTCATGTTGTTGAGCTTCATGCTGTTTGTTTTCCTTGTGTGACCAAGTGTTTTCCTTCCTGGTACCATGGTAAGTATCAGTATGGTGAGTATTGGGGTCAGGGCTAGTGCAGCGTTCTGCAGGGGTCCGGCAGTGTCACCTCGTGCTCCCTGTGTGCAATGTGGTACCTTCAACATTCGTGTTGGGTTTACGGCTACGGCGTTGCATTGCCACAGGCAGTCCGCTGTACCGCACTTAATATTTCTTTCAGGGTGGGTTTCGTTTCTGGCAGCTTGTCTCGTCATTTTGTAAAAGTTTCGCTTGGTTCCGGTGCGTTTTTCAGTTTTTCCAATTTTAGCGTAGAGTGTTTTTGGGAATTCGCTTGTGGTCGAAAGTCGGCATTTTGCCTTCACCTTTCGCGTATGTTGCCTCCAGGCCTGTTTAGGCCTCTCCTCAAATTTTTTTCGCCGCCCTTTTTGGTATATTGGGTCCTATGCCATGCTCAGTACCTTCCACCGTTAGGGTTCTTATTGGGTTTGTTACGGTGTTGTGGTTGTTCCGTTGCAGCCGGGTGGGTGGTAGTGTTACTATTGACTGGTGGGGGCGCTCATTTTTGGTTGCTGCTGTGCGGCCAGTCGTGCATCTGTGTAGTCTATTCTTCGGGTTTATGGTTACAGCGTTACATCGCCCTAAATCACTTGCTGTAACGCCCCTAATGCTATTCTCGGGTTGAATTATGTTTTTAGTTTGTTGTCTCATGGTCGTGTGAATTTTTTTTGAGTTTCAATGTGTTTTTCCGATTTTTCCGATTCTTACGTAGAGCATTTTTAGGAATTCGCTTGTGGTCGACTGTTGGCAGTTTGCCCTTATATTTTGTGTGTGTTGCCCTCTCGCCCCTATGAGTCGTCCCCCGAAGTTTTTCAGTTTCATTGCCAGCAGTTTGGGCTGTATGTTGTCATTTGTGCCTTTTTTACTTAGGGTTAGTATAGGGTTCGTTGTGTTATATGAGCACTCATGGTTTCGCCAGGCGGGTGGTAATGTTGCCCTTCGTTGGCTGGGTTGTTTGGGTTGGGCCTCTGTATTCCCTGGTGTGCACTCGCATCTTCTATCTATTCGGTACCCTTTGCCTCGCTTGTCATTGACATGGTAGTGTGAGTGTTGTTTATCGTGGTTGCATGAGGTAATTTTACTCCTGGTGTTTGGTGTCGTGTGTTGTGTGTCATCAGGACGGGTCCAATAGTGGTATGAATGCGTTGTTGGTCGAGGTGTTTTTATCAGAGTTTGGTTAGTTTGCTGTGGGTTGTTATAATGCTTTCGCTGCGTTCGTTCGTTCGGTATGTAACTCATGCTCGTTCCCTCGGTATGGTCAGTGTAGGAAGTGTAAGCTGGGTGCATGCATTTACAGTGCCTGCCAGTAGCAGTGGCATTCACAGTCACAGACAACATAAATATTACCATTGTTTGTAGCTTCAGGCTAGCAAGATTGGGTCTGCCCCCTCTATTTCTATTGCTTTTCTCAGCTGGGCCTTCAGCCCAGGATGATCGGTTCCCACACCGGTCTCGGAAGGTGGACTGCTTCCCTGTTCGGTCACACCCCCTCTCTCTGGTCAGTTTCCTGATGGTGCTTGTGTGTGCTGTCGATCGTTCAGGAGTGGGTGTGTCAGGTGTGGTTTGTACCTTGTGGTGGGGCCTTGTGACTGGCGCTGTTAGACCACCCTGTCTTGAAGCCCCGCTGCGTCCTTGGTTCTCTGTGACACGGCTGTTATCTGTCAGTGCAGTGGCGATGTTATTCCACTGACAGGTTATGGTGGGCTGTGATGTGGATTGGTCAAGGGTGCAGGGGGTTGTGTGACTTCTTACCTTCCTAGTGACTGGCGGAGTGAGTCGGGGGCTCTCAAGCTGTGCCTCCACTTGCGCTGACGCCTGGGCGTCCCCCTGCGCCCTCCGTTTAGCTGGTGGCTCAGCTTCGATCGCCCGTTCCCCCGCGTCGACTGCCTGTCTCTTGGGCGGGGGCTGCTTCTTCTTGGAGTCGGCTTTGGGGCCACGGTACGGGATGCCCCGGTACTCGTCTTCCCTCGCTGAGGTCTGTGATGCTGGCTTTCTGGTGAAGTGAAGCGGTTGGTCCGGGGCTTGGTGTTTGCTTTCACCTGTCAGGCGATCGGCGAGTGCAGTGAGTGTGCTCACCATAGCGCTGCCGGTTTCTTGGTAGGTCTTGTGGAAACCCCGCACCTCCTGCGTGATCTCGGTGTGTCGTACACCGGCGTTGCGTTCCTGTTCTTTATGTAGGTCGCGGAGTTCTTCCAACGTGACGGGCTTAGATTCGTTAAACCTCTCCAGCTGTAAGTTGATGTTCTTGAGTAGCTGCTTGGTCTCGGGAGTAGGTTGTTTGTTGGTGGCCGATTGGAAGACCTCGTCAGCCTTCGACCCGACCTTGTTGATGAGTTTGGATGCGACCTCCTCCGCTATGTCGTCGATCCTCCCCCCACGTGCTTCTCTGCCGCGTGCTGCCCGTGGGGTTTGGCGCTGTATGGTACCCGCACCTTGGGCACTCCACCTCCCCACCTCCACGGTGATTGAGGTGGAGATGTGGCGGCCAGCGTCGTCCACCCCTGCTAGGACCCTTATCGTCTGCTTGCCCGCTTTGGCCAACGCGTCGTACGCGTTCTCTGTAAATATGGCATAATAGTTGATGGTGTACCCACCGCCGGTGCGCTTCCATTGAAGTAAGGACGATGGGTTTCCCGGCGTCGATGGTGCCCACTGCCGTGATGGCACGTGGAAGTCGAAGATGTCGTCCGTGCCCGTGAGAGCGGTGGTGTTGGCTGTCAGCTTCTCCACGTGCTCCACTATGGCCTGCACGATGTGGCCACGATGATGGTCGAGAAGTACTTGTTTCTTGTCGATGATGGCTATTTCTCTGGTCGCAACCTCGTCGCTGACCTCTTTGCTGGGTAGCCAGCAGGTGGTCGTGGCGAAGCCCCATGGGTATGGTTGTTGTATGATGAGTTCTGCTGCCGCCGGTGAAACTGCTTCCAGCAGCAGCACCTCTCTGTGGGCCGCGTCCTCTGGGGATTCTCGCGCCGTACCTTTTCGGATTCGGTTCACAAGATGTCCCAGTTCGTGTCTGACCTCCCTCCTTTCGATGACCGTTGTCGCGAGGATGTTCGAGACTTCTGCGATGGTCTTCCCACTGAGCTGTGGTCCGTAGACTAGGACGCTGCGTCCTGCTACCGGCCCCTCGACTGGTGCCCAGGGAGACCATACGTAGATGCATGGAAGCACTGGTTGCTCCCTGGTGCAAGTCTGATGTGCCTGTGGTACCACGTGCAGTGGAAGTCGAAAGATTGGGTTAAACAGCACAAAGGCGGCTAAGGGTCTGTTTTGGAACGCGAGGTCGATTTGTCTGACTCTGCCTGCGCTGTTGAGCCAAACGTGGGTGTTTTGAAGGTCATAGACGATGTTCTCCGGAGAGTCGGAGATGTCGAAGAGGAGGGCGTTCATGTACCTCAAGTACTTGAGCACCTCTTTGATGCTTTCGTCTAGGTCAACTATTTTGAGCTGTGGTGTGCCCGTATACGGGAACCCGGTGGGCCCCGTGTCACTCGGGTCCAGGCTGCAACCTGTGACTGAGCGTACGTGGATGAGTGAGAGTCTCTCTTCACGTACTACGGGCACCCCCAGCTTCAGAGCTTGTGCAGGAGGGTCCTCGGCCACCAGCACCTCCCGGCGGTCGAGGTGCCACCTGTTGACCGTGTGGAAGATTCTCGCCTCCGGGTTTTCTGTGGCCCTGGGGCGGCGCTGGTAGATTCTGGTCACCTTTTCCAGCAGGCTTTCTGCGTTCTTGGATGTGCTGTGTTCAAGGAGGCTTGGGATTTTGTCTGTCGGGGCGCGGTCGACTTTCTTGTAGTCGATGGGTCGATCCAGCGCCCTTCTTAGATCTTCCTGCGGAACTTGTGTTTTGTAACCAGGTGTTATCCCCTCGGGGTTCCTGGCGCGGGGGCCGGCAGAGCCGGGTAGCCCGTCTTGATGTTTTTTGTTTGTTTTTTGTTTCGGTGGGATTTAACTCCCTGCGAAGTGTACCTTCTTGTCCTTCCGTCGTTTGGGTGGAGTGTCTTGTGGATGCGCTTTGTCAGTGCGTTTTGATGTAGCGTCCTCTTCGCGCTGTATGCCCTCCATACCGGTCGCTCGATCAGCTTCCGGGGTGGCGAACTCTTCTTGCTCGGAGGACATGGTCTCCGACAGGCCGAGCGGTGTGATTTTTTGAGAGCGGTTCGACTCCGAGTCCGAGTCCGAGCCGTCAAGACACAGGTCGTACGCTTGCATGTTTTCGATTACGGGCAAGTCAGCTGTCGCTTCTCCTTGAGGTCGGCGATGCTGCTCGCTCGTACTGGATTTTTGGTTCGATTTCGACGACCCTGCGCACGTCATTCTGGGCTTGTTTGCGGTTTTGGCCATGTTTTTTGATGTGGAGAGTGGAGTGTTTTTTGGGGTTGTGTCTGTTTGTTGTGTGGACGTGTTCTGGAGCTCGGTTTCCCCCTGCACGTTCAAAAAACCGTTAACCCCTAAACCGTCATAACTATTTTTGGTTTTGGTTGAAGTCAATGTTTTCCATATACCCGCCGCATACGAAGGCCGATTTGCGTTTTGAGCATACCACTTGAAACGTATTTCAAAGGCGCATCGTACTGCATTGTTCAAAATTGAGCATCGAGTGAAAGTGCGATGTCACCAATGAATGTATATCTCACGCATTGCGGCGCTGAATGCGTATTCACTGCCCCGTGTAAACCCTAATCATGACCCTAGCATGTTTTGCATAACGCCTAGCTATGTGTTGAAGATGTAACGTGACCTAAATAGGGTTGAACATGCGTATTTATGCGCGCAAAGCATAACCGTGTGTTGTGTCAAACGATTTTCACACTCTTCATCGTTCGAGCTTGGGAGCATGCGACAGTTTTGAGGGACATTGGGCACGCAGTTTGATGCGCATAAGGGAGACCTTTTCAAAACTGTTTTCAAAAGCATTTTTGGATTTTAGACGGCTTCATAAATCAATTTTAGGTACCCTTGGGTCATATATGACCCAGGAAACGGTTTAAGGGTTAATGCGTGTGGTGCACGGGCCGGTACTGTGACGTGTGGGGTGCGGGCGGGCCAAATCTGTTTTGTGCCGTTGCGCTGTCCACCATGGTGTCGTTGGCGTGCCGTTTATGGTGTCGTTACTGCATCCTGCAGGCACAGTTAGTGGCAAAATCTTATTTTTGAAAAATTTTATTTTCGGGTCCGCGGCTCGGACTAGGTGGCACGCTCAGGCGGCTTCGCGAGAAGTGTGGTTTTTTTTTCGTTTGCCTATCAATCGCGACACTTATCCATTTGTCAACGTACTCTCTAACTTCATGAGTGACCTCCCCATCCCGATCAAGATATAAGTGTGGTGGGAATAAGAGAGGTAATAGATAAATTTGTTTTTCAAGTTTTTCATCTCGGTATTTCGGGAATATATAATACACGTTCTCATAACAATAGTCGTAACACGCTTGCATTTGTTCTTGAACGGTGAGTTCACCGGTAATCAAGGTTGAGAGTTGCATTCTTACATATATCAGATTTATTCTCTTTAAGTCATGGTGCATGTCTATAGGCTGTCATAAAGTGAGATTTTAATTTACTATATATATCAATCTCTAATTATGACACCGAAACGTGTCTTAGAGCTATTCTCCGGGACGGCATCGGTCAGCAAAGTACTTAAGGAAATCTATAAAAATTGCGAAATTGTATCGGTGGATATACTGCCCGATCATGATCCAACTCATGTCGTGGACATACTAAGCTGGGATTATACCGTGTATCCACCAAACCACTTTGATATGACCTGGGCCAGTCCACCATGCACGGAATATAGCAAGGCCAAAAGATATCAACCACGAAACCTGGAGTTGGCTGATACCATAGTTGAGAGAACATTGCAAATCATTGACTACTTGAAACCTACATATTGGTTCATTGAGAACCCAGCAGATGGTGGCTTAATGAGACATAGATCGGTGATGCAACACATGAATAAATACATCCACACATGTTGCTATTGTCGATATGGATTTGAATATCGGAAGGCTACCAATATTTGGACTAATCGGGAAGGGTTAGATTTCAAGATGTGTTTCAAACACAGCACACCGTGTCCTATGATGAAGTTACATGGGAAGCATATGAAGTCGGCTCAATTTGGTCAAAGCTCATGTGCATCACATGGGATCGGTAGAGGAAAGGTTGAGAATGTGTATAGTATACCTCGTGAATTGATTATTAGTCTTGTTCCAAAGTGAGATTATATTACTATAGTATTACTCCTTGGTTTGGAACTTTATAATACTATTGGGTGTATCTTTCTTGATACTAAATGGTCCCACAGCTCAACACATTTCCTTGACTTTTTCTCTTCTTCAGATTCTTCATCGTCAATGAATTGGTACTCTCCATTGAACAATCCATACTCCTTAAACAGGCCGGGTGATCGAAATTCTAATAATTGTCTTTGTTCTTCTAAGAACTCAGGTTCCACCGTATACACATATCCTAACTTCTCTTTGCTCCTCTTCCTTTTTCCGATGGTGAACCCATCTCCGAAAAATGCGTGGTACATCTTATTTAGCATTGCATTGCATTGCAACTCCGTTGTTAAGTCAAAATCTTTTCCGGTCTTGCTAAAGATTTGTTTATACTTCTTGTTGAACTCTTCGCTTTCCTCCGGTGTCAATGCTCTTTGTGCATCGATGGCACACTTGTCCTCGATTCCAACTAGTTCTTGAAGTTCTTTGAGTAATAATATTCTCATATTGGTACATGTTACTATGTTCACCACGAAATCATCGGCACTTTGTACTCTTTCATACATATGCTCTTTATCATGTTGCCAAAAGTGCTTCGAAGCCGCAAAGTGTTTCTTTAATTCATAGTCCTTTGTGTAGTACTTTCTATATGTGTTCAAATGCTCCTTTGGTACTTGCAATATCTCATGAATTCTCGACCACTTTTCACAACCTTCAGGGTCAAAGTCCTTAGCAAGGTCGTCCTCGGCATCTTCCCATTTTGTTCTTTTATTCTTCACATAAGGAAACTCGAACACAAAGCCTTGTTCTTGCATGATTTGGATGAAGTGAGCAAACTTGTTTGTGCTATAACATTTATGCTCGTAAATGTACTCGACTAGAAACGCAAAGTACTCTTCATTCAATACTTTCGGTACTAATGGATTGTCGAAAAGGTCGTATCCAAACTTGTCGGTATCTTTGTAAGTCTCTCTCACTTGTTCAAGAGTAAAAGGGTTACACTTGTACCTTTTACCATAGAAGAAGATGTATACCTCCGAAATGTTTCTTTCACGTTGAATTTGTTGACTCATACCAAGAGGGTCGATTGATTTTTCCTTAAAATAACCAAATACGGGTCTCATTTTGTCATTGTTGCTATCTATGCCATACATAACTTTTGGGCTGAATATGATTCTTGGAGTTGTGTTAAAATCGGGTAACTTGTCGGTCTCGTCGGTTATCAATACTACATCGGGATGATGCACTATCAAATACTTGTGCAACTTTGTGGCGATTTCTTTAGAGTCACATGCAACTATATACCCGTTTGGTTGTGATTTGATTAATTCCCTAAATTGATGCTCACTTTTAATTTCTTTTATCTTCACTTGATCATAATGGTTGTGTTTATTACGTATGTATGTGTATGATTTGTTGACCAAATTCATGTACTTCATGCATCGGTCACTTATGTCCGCGTCAGCCGCTATGTAGTTATTGCAATCATTCAACACTTGTTTCAATCTAACCCATAAATCAACCCGTTTGTCGTTCAATGTCTCACTAGCAATAACGTGCTTCAACAATGAATTGAACTCATCGATAAATATTGTGTATTCACTCAGGTCCATTCTCCTTAACTTTGACAAGCTATCGACTTGTATTATGATATTATCTCCGTCTTGCTTGGATGTCCTCGACATTCTTGTAAAATGTGCATTCAACGCCGCTCTCGTTAAAG
Organism: Cymbomonas tetramitiformis; assembly: GCA_001247695.2. Classification (NCBI taxonomy): domain Eukaryota; kingdom Viridiplantae; phylum Chlorophyta; class Pyramimonadophyceae; order Pyramimonadales; family Pyramimonadaceae; genus Cymbomonas; species Cymbomonas tetramitiformis. The sequence goes on from LGRX02011150.1 coordinate 48,203, forward strand.
GTTTGGTGTATGGTTTGTCCCAAACTTACTCTCGAAACTATAACTATAAATTTCAGTTGGTTGTGAGCGATATGGTCCCTTACACTTGTAGTTTTGGAAGTTCCGGGTTTAGATTTCATTATGCACGATTTACCAACCTCATAGATGTCTTCACCTTTAGTTTTTTGAAGGTACTTCCGATTCCAAATCACACGTGGCTTGATGGTATTCTTGGGTGTCGGTTTCATTTTGTGATAATTAATGATGTTCTCATTCCTAGATAAGAGCCACCCGATGGCATCAAAGTCGCCATTGGGCTTACATGAATTCCAAGTTTGATTGTTGGTATCTTGGTGATAATTAGGTTTGGTTTTTGCAAAATGTATCCCACTTGTCATATTGGTTCAATCCTTTCATGGCGGTAGTAAATTTGAAAAAATCTCCGAAATTATCGATGATCTTGTTAAGCAACATGTCCAATATATTATCAATGTTCTTGTATTGCTTAAGTTGTAATGCACGTCTCCTTCATATTTAAATTCCTTTTTAGGTTTAACTTCATACTTTCCGGTCTTTTCATTTTTTTGTGAGTTGGATGTGTAAATGTGTTCAAACAAGAATTGCTTTAAGTCTTCGGGTATCGGCTTGATGGATGTGTCATGGTATACGGTGTAATCCTTATGAATGATGTTCTTTTTTATATTATATATGTGTGAATGAGGTGCCACAATGTACGTTCCATTGCTCAACACATCAATCCCGATCGAGCTATTCTTCTTGTCGGCCAAGTTATCGTCATACAAAAAGTACAAATGGTATCCTCCACTACATGTTTTGACGGTGTATGTATCAAACTTTTTGAGAGCTCGACCAAACGTCAATATCCAAGGATGTGTTTGTAAATCCCATTTGTGTGTGTCCAAATCAACCACAATGATGTTGTTCACTTTACCACCAAATATGCCAACATTAAAATGTTTGTTGGATTCAATTCCTACAAATTGAACTTTCTTATCGTTGTAAAAGTTGGACGTCATTGGTTCTTTTGAGTTTTTCCATAACTTGTGCTTAATCATATTTTTGAGGACAAGAGTGTCATCATAAGTAGGATTGGATAGCGTCGCCATGATTTCTTATATACTTGTACAATTGTTTTCTTTAAGTAGTTTATAGACTTGGACGAAAGGAAAAAATCTATGCACCTGAGATTTTTTCTGAATCCCTCCTCAGCCTATACTTTTCTCGTCTCTTGGCGTTTAACTTTTTATGAAGGGCGTAAAACGTCCTCGAACACTTCCTTGTGACCTCTCTTGTCCGCTCAACGACATGTATCTCTCTATACCGTTTTTGAGCTATCTTCAAGGCTTCGCTACGGGCCATATTGATATATACATACATTATAAGCTTTAAGTTGTTTATTCATGTTCTAAAGTAAGGATATATTACTCTAATATTAAACTCTGGTTTGGAACAAAGGCTCCGAGGTCAAAAATCGCAAAAAATTGGTCAAAAGTAAAAAAACGCAAAAAAATCACGCCCGACGTTTTTGGCCCCAAAATGACCGATATAGTGTTCCAATGTGAGATTATATTACTATAGTATTAAACCCTAGTTTGGAACATTTTCTAGCATCAGCCGCGAAAAATACTGCCAAAAAATGGGCGAAAACAGAGCCTTAAAACGTCAAAATCTGCAGTCTGCAAATAGCGAAATTTCTCTACCTTTTTTTCAGAGTGAAAAAATCCCAAAACACAAAATCGCGAAAAAAACACCCCCGATTTTTTTTTAAATCCTTGTCATCATTGTCATCTCCGACGTCTAAATTATCTGATCCACGTCGTCACCTACGATCTGACCCACGTCGTCACCTACGATCAGACCCAGGTCGTCACCTACTGGTCACGTTGCCGGCCATCTCTTTCAATGCCGGTCACCTACTGGTCATAAGATTGATCTACACATCACCAGAACGTGCGGCACTGATCGCGATCACCAGAACGTGACCAGTAGGTGACCGGCACTGATCGCGATCATCCAGAACGTGACCAGTAGGTGACCGGCACTGACAGACGTGGTCGGTGACGTGACCAGTAGGTGACGACGTGGGTGATCACGAAGGTCGTATGTGTCACGATATGTGTCATGGTCGCCAAATATAAATTTAAAACTCGCTAAAAATTAGAAATTAAAAGTTGTATAAAATTGAAGATTTAAATATAAATAAATTTGATTTAAATGCAAATTTTGTATAAAGAGAATTTCAGGACGTTATATTTTGAATATATTTATATCAAATTCTGATTATATATATTTTGCAATATTGTTGATATTTATGCTAACACGAAATAATGATAAATCGTATAAATTCAAATCTCGCTAAAATTTTGATAATAAAATTTGTATAAATTTGAAATATATACGTGAACAATTTTGATTTAAATTAACATTTTGTATAAAGAGAAAGTCAGGTCGTTATTTTTTTAAATATAATTATATCGAGTTCTGAATATATATATTTATATATTTATAATCTCATAGGATGATTATTCAAATGAAATATCTTGCTAGACATAACCGTATATTAAAAAAATACTCCCACCAAAAAATTAAATATATATTTGCAGAAATATCAAAATTTTATTATGAGACAAATTGCGAAATTTTATCCATATCGCAGTAAGATATAAATTTGAGGTACGCCGATTCCATATAAATATAAACATTTATACCATTGCCCATTCTAAATACTTAAGATGCACAGTCGATGCATAGACGTTTTCGATTTATAATCTGCGACGTTCGATTTAATCGACTGCAAAATATTATCGAGGGCGCGAGACATAAAGTGAAACTGAATATAATTTATATAATCAAGATGCACAGTCTATGCATAGACGTTATCGATATACGTTGGGTTTCAGGTATACGAAAATAAAAAATAAAAAATACGCACCGACGGTGCACAAAAGTACATGCATGTAGGTGACTATATTCTACATAATTATCGGGCGTTGCGTTGTTTTTCATAATCAGCCGACGTGGCTGACTATGCCTCCCGAATGACGATTATTCAAGAGTTTGACGATTTTCCAAGTCTACGGTTGTATATGAAACGATTTTTATCAAATCTACGGTGTATGCGGGTACCATATCAAATCTTTCGCGTCGCGACCGCAAAATTCTAATTTAATTACTAGTGATGACTGTATCAAAACACGCTCTACGACGCTTCATGTGTGTGTGTGTGTGTGTATCTATATCGGATATTCCGATGTAAATTCATGAACGTGTCCGTAACGTAGAATCTGATCTTATCACACCGGTGTATAAATTGGTAATGCCACTTGTCAGCGAAGCATCCCATCTGGGGGATTTCTAATTATTGGTTAAATTGTATCGAAGCACTACGTCATTGGATCTGATGTCATAGCGCTACTGCGTAGGGCGCTATGTGTTGGACTTGCACCTTGAGCGCGCAGGTTCGAGTCCCGTCTGGATCTCGCCGGGAGGTTGTTGCCCTATACAATTATGTTGTCTGATCGACAATATAATTATACTGGAAGCATTTCGGTGTTTCCATCAGTAATCACTGCTATTCATATACCCCATTCGCACAAGCACACGCTCACAACTCGCTCTCTGTATCGCAAATGCCACACTTGCATATCGTGATGCCATCTGCGCATTTGCTTGAATATATTTGCTTGATTATCATGATTGACATTTTATACTCGCATGGTAGTGCCAATGGCTGAATTTAAATGTGTATCGTCTCCATTCGCATGGCGTCTTGGCAGATATCCCGTTGGATGCATCCCAACCGACACGCAGACTCGACATTTGCGATAGGAAGCGAGTTGTGGGCAGATATATTTCATAATTGCACCATGCGTGTTTGACATGCAGACGATGTAGAAAGGAGCCCGCTAGATCTCATCGCGACATGTGAGCACGCCGTCTGCAAATATAAATGTCTATTAAAAGGAAGCACGTTGTGCCACTTGCGTGTTTTTATAATTGTAGCATGCATGCGCGTCCACACAATGCATATACTCAGAATAAATTGATAATCAACCATGCGCCGGAGCCAAGGATATGGCCTGAGCATTTTAAATGTAACATGGTGCACCCACTATACAGCGGGCCCCGGAAAACATCGGGACGCATACATCCTGCGTGAAGGGGTTCCAACGTCCCCGATGTGTACGAAACGTGTTGACTCACATGACCAGTATCATGGCTCACGTGCGTCGCTGAGGTATCCTTACAATGTCACCATACGATCCATGAACATAGCATGGTCACACATGATGGGCCATGGGCTATGATATAATATCACATACCGTCGAGCGTGGGCGAACCGCGCTATATAATGGCAACGTTGCATGGTGTGGATGGCGACGCGCCGGATGCATGCATACATGGCATGCGCATCGTTGTGTAATGTATGTAACCTACACAGCAGTATATCATCAATCTAGGCCGACGAAGACTCTCTCTTTCGCCCGTTACTGTATCCGCCCGGTGAGACGTTTGCGCTAGAATACTACGACAATGATTGGCACCAAACGATTTTGCTGAGCAATTAGACTTGTGCAAAGAGCATGCACGCACCATGATTGATGTAGTAGAACGGTGTTCATACGATACGACCGTACGAGGTGGCATCGTACTGACGAGGAACGGCAATTGCCGTCTCGTCGTCGTGAGTGTGAGCAAATATTGTCACACACATCGTCATGTCGATGACATGACTGCTCAGCAGTCGTCCCCAAATGAAATGATCACTGGTGACGCCGTTTATGATTGTGTCATCCATCCACCATCGTACTAATGACAATGACCTCGTTTCAAGTACGCACCGATTTTATCGACAACTTGGGCGATGCACGCCACGCGCGGAACATTGTCTACCGCGTAAACTAGTAAGCGCGTAGTCGCATGCAAAGCACTGCGGGGGCATTACTGTCAGCAAGGAGCGAAATCAAGCGTCCGTGTGATCAACGGCGCAAAATTAGATCGCCGCTCGCAATATCAAATCCGACCATGCATGTGATGATACGTTGATATGTATACTCCTGCGGGGATAAGGTGTATCCCATGATGCGAGGGAGCAGCCCCATATGATCGTCATTGGTTATGTACGATCATTGGTAAGTGACGACAATGATTATCATCACCATCGATCGCATGTTGTGCGCGTCACGCAGTGTATGCAATGACGAGATAAGTATGCGCACATGGATTGGATTATTATTACTCAGAATAAATGTCTGCATGAATTGCCACTGCGATTATGCATCATCGATCATCGCAAATATCATCGCAACGACGCTTCACGTGCACGCGCATCCGCAGGCGCAGGCGCATAATACCAGATACATACCCAAATCATTCCCTTGAAGATCTGAAGCAAGTGGCTTTTGAACTGAGATCCGCACAAAACGACGCTTCAGGTGCAGGCACATCCGCAGGCGCGCAGGCACATCCGCAAGCGTATATGCAAGCATTCACGATATCGGTCGTTTCATAAATGTCACCCATCAGCATAGATGAATGCACTCAATTCAGTAGACCATTCATGATCTATATACGCACGTATAAAATAATTGTGTGAACGCATATTATAATTTTTATAGCGTCTGGCACGTGTGCGATCATATACGATTATGCATATGTTGTACATATCATGCATGTCTGCATGCATGCATCTCGCAACTATTACGTGATTATATTATCATTTCTCAATCTATGTAATTTTTACCTACGATATACGTTCCTCCTATGTTATACGATTATTATTATTATTATTATTATTTAAATTCATATTATTATTATTATTATTCATTATTATATGAATAATATATATTATATACGGAATATATAATATATATGAATAGATATATCATATGCGTATATATTATATATGAATAGATATTATATATTATATATGAAGGCGCGGTGCTTTGGACCCTCCCGTCTCCTCTCCTGTATCAATCGAGGTATTGCTATTGTATCCGTTGCTGAATTGCTTATCGATATATGTTTAAGACTTCGCCCAGTGGGCTCCGCCCCCACACACCATTACGACGAATGTTTTTAAGTCTTCCCCAGTGGGGCTCCCCCATTACTTAAAAAATTAAAGACTTCGCCCAGTGGGGGGCTCCGCCCCGCCCCACCCCCGTGCTTCCTTGATGGGGGCTCCCGGCGCTCCGCCCCCCACGCCACACCCCCATTACTACGAATGTTTTTTAAGTCTTCGCCGAGTGGGAGGCTCCGCCCCTCACACCCTTCCATTGCTAAAAGTTTAAAGACTTCGCCCGGCGGGAAACTTCCGCCCCACGCCCGCCCCCCATTAATAGTTTTTTAAGACTTCGCCCGGTGGGGGGGGCTCCGCCCCCCCACACCCCCCGATTTTTTTTCTAAGACTTCGCCCACTATTTTTCATCTGTAGGTGAAGGCACACATTGTGGAACACGTGAAGGGAGACAACATTTGAAATGTTCATCAACATCGCAGATGACTTAAATTAAATTTTACCCCGGGGACCCCAAATTGGACCCCGGCTACCGAACGGTCATTAAGAGTCCACGTCCCGCGAATCGCAAAACAGCAGGCAAATGTCCAAAGATTCAACCTGAACTAGCACCTAGAGATGGCCAGGACAATCACTTCTACCCCAATGATCGAGACAATCTATAAATCCTAACAAGTAGCCTCCGCGCACTCCGGCCGTCACCGCCTTTTACATCCGCATCCTGCACGCACCCCCCCTAGGCGAGCCGCATTAAACCAGCGTCAACACATCGCAATACCAACTTTCGTTCTGGGAGCTTTGCGGACTGCGTTTCATGTCACACAAAAACCTGGCGACCACGTATTGAAACGAAAGTGTGACAACGTACACGACACACGGGAAATCATTTTTGTGTATAATTCTTGTTCCAGCCCATACAGGCGACGTTGATGACAATGTCACCAACTTTCGTTCTGGGAGCTTTGCGGATTGCGTTTCGTGTCACACAAAAACTGGCGACCACGCCACGTACTGAAACGAAAGTGTGACAACGGCGACGACACATTAAACGCCGCATGGGACCTCCGTCGGAGACGGGAGGGTATAAACTTCATTTGTGGCCAGAAATTACATTTATACAAGCATTGAACGATGGAATGTTTTCGTACGCCACCGCGACTTTTGCCATACGCGATGCGATATGGGACGACCAGAAGCAAATTTGCGCTGCGCCACCGCGACTTTTGCCATACGCACCTCTGCTCTTTATGTTTTAGGACCGAAGCAAATTACCTTACCCACCTTACTTTACCTTACTTAACACCTCAAAGACGAAGTCCCTTTTGCAGTATGGAATATCAGCTTTAGTGCGGTATTGGGCATAATTTGATCATACGACCTTGAATGATGTCATATGAAGTATCTATGTTTAGTAGACTCAAATTGTGACATAGTGGTATGTCGCACATGCCCCTTACATCCCCTATACCACCCGTTACGTGCGCTCAAAGTGCACAGATTTCTCTGTAAACTGTCAACTTTAGGACTATCCGTCCTGAGCAAGCATCTGACATCCCGCGAGGTCGCAAATGCGTTCAATTGACATACGACGAGTATTGGAATGATATCCATGCGCTTTACGTCCTCAGATCATCATATTTCGTCCGGGAAATCCGCTCAAAGTGCAGAGATTTCTCTGCAAACTGCTAATTTTAGGACTGCCCGCCTTGAGCAAGTATTTGACATCCCGCGAGGTCGCAAATGCGTTCAATTGGCGTATGACGAGTATTGGGATGATATCCATGCTCTTTGGGTCCCTAGATCATCATATTTCGTCCGCGGGAAATTCGCCCAAAGTGCAGAGATTTCTCTGCAAACTGCTAATTTTAGGACTATCCGTCTTGAGCAAGTATTTGACATCCCGCGAGGTCGCAAATGCGTTCAATTGACGTATGACGAGTATTGGAATGATATCCATGCTCTTTGGGTCCCTAGATCATCATATTTCGTCCGCGGGAAATACGCGCAAAGTGCAGAGATTTCTCTGCAAACTGTCAACTTTAGGACTATCCGTCCCTAGAAAACCCTAAAACCGTAAAACCCTTAGGCGATGCTTTCCAATTTATGCGAAATATAAGGTAATTTGGACAAGTATTACGCATATTTTAGCATCATGTTCGTGCCAGCTTTCGAATATCAGCTTTGCAGTATGGGGACTTCGTCTTTGAGGTGTTAAACGACAAGCAAACCGCGAATCGAGCAGAGCGGAATGATGACAATGTGACGACATTTGTATCAGATTCTTTTATAAATACAAAATATAAACGAATGATGAGATGAATGAACGATCAGATTCAGATGGCCTACAGGTGAACAGGCCTAGCGGATATCTCAAACATTGAGATCGACCGAGCCTAGTACAGTATGCGATATGGGACCACGCAGAAGCAAATTTGATCTGCGCCACCGCGACTTTTGCCATACGCTATGAGATATGGGACGACACGGATACTATACCCCCACACCCCCATGACGTCGGCGCCACCAAGAAAAACTCGAAGAATGTGCGCCATTTCTTTCAATTGGCTGGACCGTTGTTGACCGCTTTGCCCCGAGTCACATAACCCTGCGCTTCCCCCCTGCTATCAATCCATCGGAAGCTCTAACTAGCTTGTCGCTCGCTCGTCTTCGGCCCGATCCTACGGTCGCCTTGCTTGCTCGGACGAATGCTATTTCTTGCCACGTCACTATCATCACTTTTGACTCTGTTTAAATCCTTGATGCTGGTCAGGCATTTTGCTCTCTCCTCCCGAAATTTGGAAGCGGCAAACGGCATCGAGCATTTGGAAACAGCATCGAGCAGCGCGTGACCCGCGGCGACCGGTCCAGTCGCGTTTTTGCGCGGTTCGGCACGATTGTTCTCTTTGGCGACCACTTTCGCATGGAATCGGCTCCCATAAGCTTCCGCTTGTGCGAAGGTGGGATAAGACGAACGGCGTCCCCACGGTGGTAGGGGCGGGGCTGGGGAGGGAACACCATCCTTCCTACCTGACGCTTTTTGGCAGGGGCCTTACCATGTGCACCCACTATCGGGAAAGCCAATCAGAACATGCCAGCTCAAAGATGCCATTGCAATACGATTTTTGTAAGTGCACAAATGGCAAATCACCATAGATTGGTTGTCGATGACGAGCGAGCGACAACTTATGACAAGATATGACAAGTGAATTTCGATGGGTAATACGCTGGAATTCAGAATAGGAATCAATTACAGCGTATGTCATCCGATGACATCTCGCGATATCGAACTGAAGGGCGGTAATGACATCCAAGTCACTCACTGACACAAGCGACACTGTATCGCATGCGTTGACTTTCTGAGGAAGCAACTAGTGGTAGGGGCGGGGCTGGGGAGGGAACACCATCCTTCCTACCTGACGCTTTTTGGCAGGGCCCTTTATACCATGTGCACCCACTATCGGGAAAGCCAATCAGAACATGCCAGCTCAAAGATGCCATTGCAATACGACTTTTGTAAGTGCACAAATGGCAAATCACCATAGATTGGTTGTCGATGACGAGCGAGCGACAACTTATGACAAGATATGACAAGTGAATTTCGATGGGTAATACTGCAGACGCTGGAATTCAGAATAGGAATTAATTACAGCGTCTGTCATCCGATGACATCTCGCGATATCGAACTGAAGGGCGGTAATGACATCCAAGTCACTCACTGACACAAGCGACACTGTATCGCATGCGTTGACTTTCTGAGGAAGCAACTAGTGCTGCGCACCAACAATCAGTGCTCACAATTTTCCCAACGTTCCTTCGCCTCCCTGCTCCGCCTGCGATGAACTCCACGACACGTACACCGCCGCCACCAAATCGGATAATTCCGCTAGCGTAACATGTTGGAAGTCAATGAGGCGAGGGTACCTTACACGAATTGCAGCGTAGAAGTTGGGGTCCAAGGATTCCCGCAGCTGCTGCTAGCTTGCACGTGAAGGTGACAAAGGCGCCATTTCCTTGGGCGGTGAGCGGCAGCCCTGTAACGAAGTCCACGCTTACATCCTGCCAGTTGCGTTGGGGAATAGCGTGCGGATTCAATAATCCATCGGGGTAGGATGCCCGGGGACGAACCGCTTGACATGTAGGGCATGAGGCCACCCATCCTGCCACGTCCTCGGAGGCATTCTTCCACCAGAACCTGCGGAGAACTCTCTCCGGTGTCTTCTCTCGGCCAGTGTGGCCTGCAGTGATGGAGTCGTGGGCATCTTTGAAGACTACCTCTCGCAAAGGAGAGTCCTCGCCGAGAACCAACTGATACCGTCCTGCGCCTACACGCCATAGTACGTCCCCAACGATACGGAAATCCCTCGTGGCATGGTGCGGGGCCGCAAGGATTTCATCCCGCAGCTGCCGAAGAGGGCCGGCACGTGCATACTCATCGTGCAGGGACTCCAGGAATGTAACGTCCGTGGGGAGGCTCGTAGCATCGCGGGTCTTAGCAGCCTTACCATGTCGCACTATAGGAGGCGCCACTCTGGGATGCCGTACTCTTGGCACCAGCTGTCGGGTAGGGGGAGCATGTACCACCAGCACGGGCCACGGAAGGTCGTGAAGTACACCGTCAGGAGTCTCGAACAGCTGTGTGGGTATTCCTCGTTCGTCATGGGTAGGTATCACTTCCAACAGCCTCATACCAGCCATCCTGAAGAGCCGCCGCCATTGAGGCATGCGGGCCTGGATGTCCGGTAGAAGGAACACTGCCGAGGTATGTGCGGGGTCTTGCCGCCATTCGTCTACATACTTACGCAACACCGCCTCGATGGAGATAATTATGACTGCTGGAGTATGGGGGATTGCACCAG
>LGRX02011151.1:0-34157 GCA_001247695.2 Cymbomonas tetramitiformis
CGCTGACATCCATGACTTGTGACCTCTCCCCACCTATGACACAGCAATGCGCTGACATCCATGACTTGTGGCCTCTCCCCGGCTATGGCATAAAGTCGATGTTCGGACTAGGCGCCTGATGCGCCCCATCCTGCAGCCGTCATGTACCTTCAGCTACTATCTCTACAAGTCCCCTCAAACCAGTGACCCATCGGCCCTCGGAATGGCCGCCCTCACCTGCGTGCGCGGCAACACCTCGTCCCAAGACTCCAACTGGTCCACTAAAACCTCTCTGGCATTCTCCGTTAACCCAGGGAGGAGTACGTATGCATCGGTCATGGCGTGGTTCCCTTGGCGCCCCCCGAAAACGAAGATCACGCCACCTGAGGACACCATCGTGTGGCCCTGGCGCCCCTCGAACTGCGCAGACGAGCTCCCTGTCCGACCCACCAAAATCTGCTCCGTCCACAGCCAGGTCCCCTCTGCCTGGTAGGTCGTGTCCAGCCTGTAGATGAACTCCGGGTGATACACCTCCACGTTCTGCTCGGGAGGGATGCTCACTCCCATCACCGCGAAAATTCCTCCGTTCATGTACAGCGATGCAGTGTACCCACAAAGCGTGTGCCCTTCGAACCCCGCCCCTAGGGAGGCCTGCCCATAGATCGAACCGTCGATGTTCGTCCAACCATCTTCCAGCCGCGCAGTGTCCAGACAATACACCGAAAGTGCACCGGTGCCATAGCCTGCGCTGTCAGTGCCGCCAAACCAGTAGAGCATCGAGTCCGATGCTACCATTGCCGCCTGGCAGCCGCTTCGCGGACCGCCAGCCGCCACCTTTCGCCACGTCAGCGTTGCCGTGTCGAGTGCAAACGTATCATCCAGGGCGTCTGCGAGATCGTAGTCCACATTGCCCGAAGCGCGCCCCCCGTGCACATACACCACACTCCCAACCACCGCTGCACTGTGCAGCTGCCGTGCCGTGAAGGTGTCCTCTGCTGTCGCTGGCGCCACAGCAGCGTTATCCATCCAATCCCTGGTCTCCAGGCTCAGGATGTAGGTGTCATTCACAGGATCTGTGTTGTGCAGGGTGCGGTACTGGAGCACATTCCGCGCACCCCCGATGATGTAGACGTGCGACCCAACACTGCTCGCAGTTCCTGCCACAAGTACCTCCGAGGGAGCGTGCTCCACACTGGAGGTGCCTCCACTTGCAGCATTCCACTCATCGTCGAGGAGATCCAGACTGTGAATGTCCCCACTGAACGCTGCATCCAGACCGTACCTGCCACAGCCCGCATAGTGGAGCCGTCAAACCTAGATTGCTTTGACCAATGAGCGGTCAACCCTATTATTTCCCAAGTCTGGGACCCCTTCAACCAAGTAAGATGCACCGTGCCCAAGAAAGATGAGAGTCACACAGCTGTCCCCTGTCGAGTCGCACCCGAACTGCCCCCTCACCAGCCACCCCCTGTCAGAAGATTCTTAGCACCCAAACTGCCCCTCACCAGCCACCCCCTGTCGAGTCGCACCCAAACTGCCCCCTCTGCCAGCCACCTTATGGAATCGCACCCAAACTGCCCCTCTTGACCACCCCCTGTCGTGTCGCACCGAACTGCCTCATCACCAATAAACTCTGCTACCCAAGTCGCACCCCAACTATAGCATCACCCAGCCGACCCTGTCAAGTCGCACCCGGCCTGCCTCCCCCACCAGCGGGCCCCATCACAAGTCAGACCCTAACCACCCCCTCACCAGCCGCTCTTGAGCTGTAAGCCAACTGCCCCCTCACTAGCCACCCCCTCTCAAGTCGCACCCCAGCTATAAGCTCACTAGCCTCCTCCTCAACACCCACTCACTCATCAGCTGCCCTCCACCAGACGCCTGCCCCCAAGTCGTCCCCCTCCGCGACCCCGGCGCCCCAATCGCCCCCGCGTCAGCTTCCCTCTCCCAAGCTGCAGCTCAACTGCCCCCATTCACCAGCTGCCTTCTCAGAAGTCAAATGTCGAGTGGGTTGTGATGCACGAAGAGAACAGCGTACCGTTGATTCTCTTCCTCATTTATCAACACGCCCCCTCCCAGCTCCAACTTGTGCATTGATTCCATATAATCACTCATGGGGAACCCCAGTGTGTATGCCTCGTCCCCATTCACCAGAAACGGCGCGCCCTGGCTCCATTCGCCGGTGTCCAGGTCAAGGACGTGCACCTGAGACCTCGCCTCGCCGCCCAAACGGAACCTCACTCCAGCAACTCTCCGCTCAGTCAGCACCCCTCCGAGACCTTGCAGGAGTAACTCTTGGCTCTGCCAGCACCGCTCCGAGACCTTGCAAGAGTAACTCTTGGCTCTGCCAGCACCGCTCCGAGACCTTGCAGGAGTAACTCTTGGCTCTGCCAGCACCGCTCCGAGACCTTGCAGGAGTAACTCTTGGCTCTGCCAGCACCCCTCCGAAACCTTGCAGGAGTAACTCTTAGCTCTGCCAGCACCCCTCAGGGACCGTGCAGAATAACTCTTGCTCTGCAGCACCTGGACCTGCAGATATTCTGGGCCTTGCACCGCTCCGAGACCTTGCAGGAGTAACTCTTGGCTCTGCCAGCACCCCTCCGAGACCTTGCAGGAGTAACTCTTGGCTCTGCCAGCACGGCTCCGAGACCTTGCAGGAGTAACTCTTGGCTCTGCCAGCACTTTCCCGCTCAGACCTCGCTGGAGTAACTCTTGGCTCTGCCAGCACCGCTCCGAGACCTTGCAGGAGTAACTCTTGTAGCTCTGCCAGCACCCCTCCGAGACCTTGCAGGAGTAACTCTTAGCTCTGCCAACACCGCTCCGAGACCTTGCAGGAGTAACTCTTGGCTCTGCCAGCACCGCTCCGAGACCTCGCTGGAGTAACTCTTAGCTCTGCCAGCACCGCTCCGAGACCTTGCAGGAGTAACTCTTGGCTCTGCCAGCACCGCTCCGAGACCTTGCAGGAGTAACTCTTGGCTCTGCCAGCACCCCTCCGAAACCTCATCACAACAGATGAGATCCGTGAACCCCCCCGTTAGGCTAGGGGATCTTACCCATGGGGGGTCTCACGGGGCAAGAGCCCTTCCGAGGCGAGTCCACCTTGCGTGTCGAGGTCCCCCCCCCCGACGCGAGTCCACCTTGCAGCCAGGGGTCCACCTCGTAAGCGAGCCCACCGCTGCGTGTGGTCCCTGGCAACAGTGAGTCCCACCTTGCGTGTGAGGTCCCCCCCTGGAGGCGAGGCCCCACCTTGCGTGGCGAGGTCCCCCCGAGGCGAGCCCACCTTTGTGCCATTGGGCCCCCTAAGGCTCACCCAGCTCCATAAAACCCACCGAGAATCCTCGAGCCGGCAACCAAAGCAAGAGCAACCAGCCCGAGGCACCGGGTCCGCCACTGGAGTCACCTTGGAGCCCTTCCACGTCGCTTCGCTCTGATCTGCACACAGCCCGCAGCTACGCGCGCAGTTCAGCTCCAGCTCCGCCACCATGTCGGGGGTGTACCCTATGTCTGTTGCCTGGCTGCAGTTGCGCCCGCGCCACATGTTGCAGGTCATATCCCCGGCGTCCACATGCCCGGGCGTGTCTGCGCAATCCGCTGGACCAGCATCTGAAGTCCCATCAGCTGAGGCACTCCGGAGGCATGTGTGCGCCTCCAGGGTGGCGTTAGAGGCGTTGACAAGGGTGACGGAGCCGGTGCCACCAGCAGGAGGCGTGAAGTGAGCACATGAAAGGCCGTAGCCGGGAACGTCACGCAGGTCGAAGCCCGCGCATGTGGGCTCAAGCTCGCACATTCGCCGGCAGTTTGCCACAGAGGCGTTCACACAGAGATCCTCCGGAGCCGCGGATTTCATCAGGATGAGCGGTTCCGCCTCCGCCATCATGCCCTCACTCAACGTCCAATCGCACCCCACTGCCCCGAAATCCACCTCAGCCCCCCGTCCCCCCGTTTACCTCGGATTTTGCGAAGCATAAGGACCAATTATTGGACAATGCCAGAGCTCTGCCACCGATGGATCAATTTGTGGAGGTGAAAGGATTCCGTGAGGAATAAGAGTACCGAGTCTGAGACTGTTGCATATACCTGTGCAGGGCACGGCCTTGCTCCGCCAACTCTCGGATGTGCGATGCAAGCAGCGTAGGCTCAAAGTGGTGAGTTAGGAGGTGGCAGAACGATAGAAGCTGTGTGCCGGCAGCTGGTGGAGCACAAAGCGGGTTTAACATCAAATGGCAAGAGCTCCTTCGACCTCAGGTCTCCGAAATATGCAGAGGATCGGCGAAATGTGGCCTGGAAGGATCCATCAGCCGGGCCAGGCGCCGTGGCAGCCCTCGCAGACCCTCCATACAGCTGAGAGTGGCTTGTTCAGCAATAAATAGTGGTTGTTTCTGGTAACGCACCGTTCACTGGTGCTCCGCAGTCCGTGCAGTCTGTGAAAGCCGGACAGCACTCCTCAACCGCAGGATCGCAGTCGCCGATTCGATCCTCGAACTCAGCCCCCGCATGGGCCTCGCAGACCCCGTTCCGACTGAGCGCGCAAGCGTCGTTGCACTCTGCTGTGCTCGACTCTGCCGCCGCCGCCACCCCCCCCGCCGTCCCGGGCACACCCACTCGCCACACGTCCGAAGCCGAACCCTCTTCTCCGAGCACCGGTTGCTCCCACACCCCGGGAGGTGCTGGACGGCGAGGAGAGCAACGCAACGACCGCTCAGACCCGTGACGACAGGGATCAGAGAGCACTCTGGACCGGCTGTATGGTCAGGATACGTTACTCACTCACCTGCCACAGGAGCCGACTACAACGTCCTCCAATAAGGGAACTCTAGTGCGTGTGAAACATATTCGGACCAAGCTGGTTGGCGGCACGGTATGTTCTCACATCGAGGGAAGGCGCAGACGAAAGCATGCCAGGCTGGGATCACTCTGCGCGAGTTCAAACAACAGACAACTCCGCAATGTAGGCAGATGTACGTCCTTGCCCAAAAAGTGCCACGGTATCTGAGAGGTAGAGGCACCATATTCCCAGCCTCACAGGCAGTTTGCAAGCGCACGGCCATGAGATGCTATCCGACTCCACCTGACCCGGATATGTCAAAGGAGGAGGGCGTCCCGTGGGGAAGCGCGCCGGGGCCACGTGGCACCTCTCAGAAGCACGGCGCCGCCCAGCACGTACATCAAGTTCTTGACCCCCACCGCAGTGAAGCCGAGAAGGACATGCTGGAGACCCGTGAGGTACTTGGAGGGCGAGCTACCTGCCCACCGCAGCCGCCAAGTGTGCTCTGAGCGTCGAGAGGCCGCGCCGAGGTGGAAGTGGTCAGTGAGTTTCATGAACTGTGACGAGGATGCTTCAGCTCATGCAAGCCCCAGAAACATCTTCACCAAGAGGAATCCTTGACTTGGGCCAAGGCTCGAGAGGCAAAAGGAAACGAGCGCTTCAACTGACAGTCACTGAATCACAGCGCCGCCCTCTCGCTCTAGGCTGGGATCACTGAGAGCTGCTTTTATGGTGGCTTCAGGCATATCACTTCCTGTCCAGGTCATCGCAGCGCGTCGGAGCACGGCGGACCAGGGCCGCCCGACAGGGATGCACCTGAGGTCTCAAGGGTCCTCCAGGAATTCGTGTGGGTCTCATATACGTCAATCGAATCGTCTGAATTACAAAATCCACCGAAGAAGAAGATGGCGTTGTCGTATGGAACCTGTTGCAAGAAAGATTTCCTCAGTGTGCAGAAAGCGCAGATGAGGGGGGCTTCTACACCGGGAGCCAGGATCGCCCAAAACATCCAGGAGAAGAAGTAAGGGATTTGCGGCTGACTCAGCAAGCAGGCGATGCGTTGAGAAAAAGGGACTCCTGGGCGCACCGCTGAATGGAACCACCGCTGTGAGGGCACCGCGGTGTCGACGCGAGTCCACGTGTGCGTCGCGTGGTCCAACCGCATGAGCGCAGGGCCATCGCCAGGGTCCACGTACCCCTGGTCCCGCCAACACGCATCGGGCCGTGCAAAGAGTCAACTGCGACTGCGCTCGACGTTCGTCGTGACGGCGTCCTGCGTTTCAAGGACTTGACCTCCACCGCCTCTCGGGGTAGGAGCCACGCGTACAGGTTTTTCCTGAGATAGAGGCATCCCTAGGGCAGAAAGATGCAGCTCCAATAGATACCAGACGATAGGATTGAGAGCACTGGCAGGTTGGCTCAGAACTGATCCAACTTACAACAGATTGTGACGTGGATGTCGGGAGGATGCAGGTAGAGATAAATTATTTGTAAGCTATGTAAGGGAGAGCAGGTGTTAGCAGTATGGTAGCCAATGGGTCACCTTTGCTCGATCAGCCTGCATATCCTTTAACATGTCTTCAGAGACACACCAAAATTGGTCCTGAATACTGTGGAGCATCAACAGTTGGTGCAGCAGGGAATCGGTTCCAGCGTCACGGTAAAAGTGAAGATTTTCCAGAGCCCAAAAGCCGAGCATGTACGAGTAGTTTCCGACGGCTGTGAAAGTGTGCCCAATAGTTGCAGGAGGGCTGCGAGCGGAAAATTAAGAGTCAGTGCCACTCGCAAATGCGGCGATGCGGGTGCACATGCCGACTGCGCTCTTGCACGGCGAGAATACGAACCGTGTTGGTCTCTGTGCGGAAATCAGAATGTGGAGAAAGCATAGATAATGAATGCAAACTGAGGATTATTCTCGACATACAGGTGATTCATATGTGAACATCCTTCTCGTTACTATGCGCATTGTTCGTCTTGATCGGGTACTGTATAGATATATGTACATCGTGTACAGGGCTCTTGCGGAATTTGAAAAATGCATGATGGCTTGTGTGGCAGAGATACCCCTCAGACAACACTTCAACCGAAGTCCATAGATCCAGCGTTTGAAACCCTTGGCGTTGATAATACGGTAGTTCCAGCGTTAACTTGTCAAGGCCGCCGTGAAAAGTGAGCACGTGCCCATGCAAGGTGGACGCAGAAAAGGCACCTGGATCACACTCTTCGTTAGCAGTATAAACATGTATATGTGTGTGTGCATGTACGAGAAATGTATGAGAAACTGGCGTTCGTGTGTTCAGAACAAGCCGCGCTTACCCTTGCTTTGCAAAGAGCGAGCACCCCATTCCTGGCTCAGGATGTCACGCGTCCTCGTTTCTTCAGCCCCAAAATACAGGTTTTCATGTTTTTCTGCTCCAGAAACAAAATACTGCATATCATCTTCGGACAACATGGAACCACAGCATCTGTGGGTGGGCCGAAGCGTCAGCGAATAATAAGTAACACAGCGAACCACGTTTCAGTCTTCACGGATTGAAAACTAGAAAGCAAATACCTGGTTCCAGGGTCTGCAGTGGCCTCGCCGTATACCCGGCCACACAGGGTTGCGTTGAGGTAACACAGACTGTGTGGGAATGACCACACCGTGTTTGTCACCCAGTGCGACAACGCGACAACGGCAAATATACATCGCACATACATGCCGAAAAGCGGTCAAAGACTGCAAAAACTACTCCGCGAATGCAATCATTGTCATTTTGGTTGCAATCCCGGACTTAGGGAGAAGTGAGTGGAGCCCATCCCCCGAAATTTTCAAGTAGCTCTCTGCTCTCTCGTCTGCAGTTCGACTTGCCACTCATCGACCGAACGAGAGACGGAGACGACATCACATGCGATGGACAGCCGAACGTCGAGCGATGTGGTTGCTCCTGCGCTGGCGTGGGTTATTTCATGCTCATGCTGGATGCCCGATGAGTGTACCAGACGAGAGGTGTGGGGTAAGGTTAGCGTCACGGTAAGCGGTTATCGAGACCTTCCTAGCGTAGGTACCGTAATGGTAAGGTTATACCTTACCGTCGAATTTCCCCCCAAAATGCCTATTACCCACAGCTTAAGGTGGCTTAAGCCACCTTAACTTGAAGGGCTCATTGGGGCTTCCTCGGCGGTGCTTTCAAAATTTTGAAACCTGGATCGTCAAGATCTTGAGCTGCTCTTTCTGCAGTGTCTTATCAAAAGTTTGATATGAGTTCATCTTGACCCTCAAAATCTCGGTTGAAGTAGGGTGGGTATTTCCCAATTTTCCTTAAGATGGCTTAAGCCGCCTTAAGCCAATTAGCTCACGGGGGCTTCCTCGAAGGCGCTTTTCAAAATTTGGAGACCCATGTTGTCAAGATCTCGAGCTGCTCTTTCTGCAGTGTGTTGCCAAAAGTTTGATCCGGGGTCATCTTGACCCTCAAAATCTCGGTTGAAGTAGCATGGGTATGCAAAAACCGGGAAAAATCGCTCAAATTTCACTAAATGTTGCACCCTCTTGGATACTTCCCAAAATTGCTCACCGGGAACTTGGGCTCGCCGAATAGTGCATATAGTGTCTAAAAGAAGATATTGTCGCCGTCATTTTGAGCTAAAAAATCTAGTTTCCGGTACCGATAGCTCCCGTAATAATTGAAAACGTTAAGGTGGCTTAAGCCACCCTAAATCGCTGTTAGGGTGGCTTAAGCCACCCGAAGGGTAATAGCCAAAAATGACGGTAATGTAAGGTCGACCTTACCGTCGACCTTACGGTATGGTCACCCATTAACCTTACCGTAAATAGTAACCCCTTACCCCCCTCCAGATCGCTTCAGATCGATTTACACGATGCACATGCAGGTTTATACAAATGTGACTATACTTTAAATATGCTGGATTTGGCACGCCGACAGTGTCATCGTCATCTGTGTCATCACCGATATGGCTCGACTACTATGACTTCTTCACTGTCATCAGCGCCATCTCCGATATCGACTTCGGTAGTCAGACAGTTCATAGCATCTGTCATTTCCACACCTGGCACCTTAGGGGCTGTCATCACATTCTTTCGGCGGAAGCTATAACACATCATATTATCTTGTGTATAGCTTCACAGTTTCACGGTTGACATATGCGAGCGTAGCACCCCTGCTTGTAGTGCTTCACTGTGTGTTTGTTTTCACAGGTTTGCGCCCACCACCGGCCTTGGGTGGTTATTTAAAACCGCCAATTATGGCTGGCTAAAGCCTTTATAGGGGCTCGGGGCTGAAGATCGGGGCATGAGGTTCTAGAACGCACTAGTCACGAAAGGGGTAGAGTGAGAGAGAGGAAGATTTTCCGTTCGTGAGCACAATTGCTTAGGACAAAGATGGACCGGTCTAGCTAGCCGCAGTCTCCGAAGCAGCACGCGCGTCGACATCAAGCCTCACAACACGATCCCCACCCCTCTCTCACCTTACCCTATTTCGCGGCTGTAAATTTTGAACCTTTGACCCTGAATTTGAAGCCCCTGCCCTTATTTTCTATAGATTGCTCAAGTGTAAATTTGTTTTCTCTTGACGAGAACTTTGCAGTGTATTTTTTAGAACCTTGATTAGCGAACATTTTGAATTTTTGCTTTTTTTTTCTTGTCTAACGCTCGAGGACCGCAACTGTAAATTTCCGGCATGGCCTCTACGCCGTATCAGCTGATGGCTCCAGCAAGATTGAGAGCGCACCCAGCTGGTGCATCTAAGAGGCAGCTACAATTTGATCAGTTGGTGCCAACACCAGTCGCCGCGTCTTCACAGCAATCAGCAGCTGAGAAGAAATTTGACTCTGAATCAGCGGCTTTCCTTGATGATCAGCAGAAGATTGAGGCGCTAGTAAGGGGCGTTAAATCTAAGCTGTGTGGCAAAGGGGACGCCATCGACGAGTGGAGGTTTTGTGGTGACGAGTCTAATGCTCGCTCACTACTTGACTCCCTCGTTGAGGAGCTTACCTCGCGCCTCACAAGGTTTAACGTCCTTTACGCGCATGCTTTCCGTCTGGACGACGTCACCGCCACAGTGATGCCCAACGCAAACAAACTTCTAAAGGAGTTGTTGGAGTATCTCTGTGGCGGTCCAGCGCTCGCTTCAGTTCGGGAAGCACATCGTTACTTCCCTGACGACGGCAAGGTTATTTTAACTGCCTTAGTTAGGGACGTGATGCCTGACCTGGAGGATTTTGACAAAACTGACTTCATCTTTACCCCCAGAGTAGAGGTCCCGGCGGGTGTGAACCCCAAACAGTTCATCAAAGCTTTCACTGACGTTGTCAGTAACGCTGCGACGGACTTGGGGCAACACTCCAGCCTCGACATCTCAAGGGAAGATGCGATACGGTTGTTCCTTCGTCGTACATGTCCCGTCACCTACAAACAGGTGCACGAGGACTACGCGATTGAAAAGGTCAAGACACAGGCAGAGCTGACCCTGGTGAGCTGTGGACTCGCGATTCAGCAGGTCTACAACACATTAGGGAAAGCGAAGCCACTAACGAGCGCCTTTTACAATGATGCAGGGAACCGCCACGGTGAACGTGGCGGTCTGGACCCCAGGGGAGCCCCTGACCTACGCCCTACCCGCCCGCGTGATGTTTATTACCCTGGACGGTCTTCCCACCCCTTTAAGGGGAAGGGGAAGAATTTTCGTTTTGCTGCCTCCCCCTTGCCGAAGGGGGGGAATTGGCCGCAGGGAATCCGCAGGAAGGGAAAAGGCAAAGGCAAGAAGGGCAAGGGACAGAAGCAGAAGGCCCGAGTCACCTTCCACCCGGGTTCCAAACAGTTCTACGGGAACTGTTGGTCCTGCGGTGGAAGGCACCGCCAGGCGGACTGTACACACATGCAGCACCTGGCGGCACACTCCATGCGGCTTGACCCCGAGGCTCTGGCCGAAGGGGCCTTCACCGATGTTCTGGCAGCTCGCTACCAGGCAGCTTACGAGCATTCGGAGGAGGCCTTTCAGGCAGTCTGTTGGGAGCACGGCACACCAGACATTTGTGACTCATCGGAGTCGGTGTGCACGTACCCGGACGACGGCTCCCTGTCCTTTGCCGCCTATCTCACCCAGGGGGATGAGGCCTCTCATGCACCCGCTTGGGCACCGCAGGAGTGGACTGACTCTGAGTGGGATGCTTGGGAGCATGAATCCTACACTCAGGAACAACATGACGAGTGGGATCGACTCCAGCGGAAGGCTTCCGCAAAGACTATTCGATGAAAATGATATTCTCATGTGAAAATGATATTGCCTTATTTACCTCATGATAGGCTTAAAAAGCCGCATTTTAACAGTCAAGAACATGCAAGTGCAGGTTGTGCATTAGATTTAATGGTTTTTATGGTACAAAATTGAGGTCAAATGCACTTTTTCGAAATCTAGGAGGAGTGAAAACACACAGAACTTTTGACTCAGAATCTATATACACGTTATACACATATTATTTACATGTTTTTTTTTCGTCTTGCTTTACGCGTCCACTTCAGGTGCTACCGCTACCGCTACGCAATTATCAAAAGCTTCGTCTTCATCGGAATCATCCGATTCATTCAAGTCACCTAGGTCCTTGCGCGTGCGTTTGGATTGTTGTGCAAGCAAAGCGACGACTATCTGCGCGTATTGCTCGTTCGGTATACTCCGTTCGGGGTCATTCGCATCCACATTCCATGCCAGCACTATTTCATTCTTATCGAAAGTCTCGGTAGACGGTCGGTGCCCCGGTGGCGCTGCGAAAGCTCCTGGGTGACTCGCAAGCTGCTTGCCGAGGTGCTTCTTCTTGGTGTCGGTGTGCTTTTTGGGTTGGAAATAGCGATATAGCAGCTGTTGAGTTGACGGATAGCGCGCCTCCACCTTCACCAAGTACAACGGATCCGACCATTCGCTTCGCTTCAGTTGTACGCGGAACGCGAACTTGTCGTTTTCAGATTCCACCGCGAGAGCCACTGCAAAGCTGCCGACTGTCATCTGGCCGTAGGTGACCTCCCACTGGGCGTTGTCCACGTACTGCTCTGCTCGCTTTTGGGCTCGACCTTGGTGTTTCCGTTTACCGTTGTACACTTCTATCGGCGCTCGATCAATTCGGCGTTGGATGCGCACCGGTATAGCGGGGACGGCGGCAGCCTCGGCAGCTTCTATCGCCAACGCGGGCGCCTCTATCAGTCGAACCAAGGTGGTATTGCGCTCGATGGCGATTTTCTCGGGATGCTGGAAGGGTATCGCGGGCGCTTGACATTCTCCACCAGCAGTTAGGTGGCGCTGTTTCTCGATGACATCCTCGCGCCAAAACTTTTCGTGCACCTCCGTGAGCTTTGTGCCCAAAATGTCCTTCAACGCCTGTAAGGTATGCTCAAGCTTTTCGATGCCTTCTTCGGTAAAAGGAATCGGCTTGATGTATCCAGGCCCCGTGACAGGGGGTGTAGAAACAAGCTTTGGCAATGGAGTCTCGGGTAACCATTTGGGTGAAATGGAATACTGTTTGTACTGCATGCCCACTTCGCCGTGCTCGTTCTTCTTGAACTTGAAAGCCTGCTGTGCCAAAATATTGTGGCAATCGAAGACGTGACCATCAAACCAAGAGCTGAAGTCGAAGATCTTCTCGGTGTGCTCGCACGTTACACCATCCGTAAAGCATTCTTGTGCGACCTCTATCATCTCGTCGAGCGTCCAAGCTTGCTTGCGTCGTAGACGCACGGAGAAGCGTGAAAACATCTGGTCAATGTTCTCGTGCGTATGTCCCACCAACAGAAAGTTGAGTTTCACCTTGCGAAAGACGTCCGTGTGCACCAGCCAAGCTGCGTATGCCAACATCAACTTGCTCTTGTTGGTGCTCACATTGTCAAGCTGTACATACAATACTTCCGGCATCGGGTATGAATTTTCCCCGTCCCCGTTGCGTCGATGCTCTTGAATGCGGAGGATATCCCGGTGCAAAACGTTGACAAGGAAGTTCGCATCGTCCTTGAAGTTGGCGTAGTTGAAATCCATAAAGCGGCCCACGTTCTCGATCATGCTCCCCATGTTGTGCACGTCAAGGAAGTCCTTAGAGTCCAGATGTTTAGGGATACGTCGAAAGTGTGGCAGTCGGGTGGTCCACTGCGTCATGCCATCGATGATCACCGAGGCATACTTATGCCAAGTTTTGTTCATGGTAATGCTCTTGGTCATATTCGCTTTACGACCATGTTTGTAGAACTTCTGGCGCTCCGCTCGTGCGATTGCATGATGTTTGTTGAGAGGCCCGTTGTATTGCGCTGTGCAAGATACACAAATTCGGGTCAGTGAACAAATTACATAAGCATATAAACACATCACAAAGCTATTCATGAATATTCACCTTTTTGAGATTTGGTTAAGCCTTCCTTCAATAACTTGAAGGACGCGCAAACATCGCACTGAGAAAATCGGTTCGTCGATGGAATCTTGAGCCACTTCCTGCAATCTTCGTCAAATATTTTGTAGAAGTAACTGAGAGAGCATTTTTTCCTCTCCTCATTCTCTTGCAAGCCCTCGTTGTACTCGTCCCACAGCTCTTCGATGGTCAATCCATCCGAAAGATGAATCGGTTCTTTGTCAGGTTGGTGTTGTCCGTATTCGTCGGCGTATTTCTTGAGCCAGGCGACGACCGACTCGCGTTTCAGAGAAATCTTGCGGTTGTCCTCCTCGTACGTCAATCCATGAACAAACGTGTGTCGGCCCTCGAGCACGCGTGTCCGACAGTCGTGAAGATACCCGTAGCTGATGCCGTAAGCCATATAGTAGAACTTAAAGCACACCTGTTACAAAAAAAAGACACGTCACTCAAAAATTATTAACACATTATCCAGAAAACGCATAAGGGTTTTGGTAGGTTGCCAATTTAAGACGCTTGGGAGACACCCCCAACACTGCACGTCTGCAGGCGGGACGGCCGTCGCATGCTCGTCAGCACTCTCCAAACCACGCCTTAAATCTGCGCAACCTAGACCCTCAGTGGGAATCGAACCCACGAGTGCGAGGTTCATAGCCTAGCGCCGTACCAACTCGACCAATGTCGCGAATATGTACACATCGTAAATTTAGAAATTTATCATACAATATTCCACATTCCTGTGATGACAATATTACACAATCTATCACAAGGTCCAAGAAAAATTTCGCTTTGGCCAGAGGCCGTTCATTAGCTAATGAACGGTTCCCGCAGCCAAAGTGTCTAATTGCGAGTCTCGCTTTGGCCAGAGGCCGTTCATTAGCTAATGAACGGTTCCCGCAGCCAAAGTGTCTAATTGTGAGTCGCGCTTTGGCCAGAGGCCGTTCATTAGCTAATGAACGGTTCCCGCAGCCAAAGTGTCTAATTGTGAGTCGCGCTTTGGCCAGAGGCCGTTCATTAGCTAATGAACGGTTCCCGCAGCCAAAGTGTCTAATTGTGAGTCGCGCTTTGGCCAGAGGCCGTTCATTAGCTAATGAACGGTTCCCGTAGCCAAAGTGTCTAATTGTGAGTCGCGCTTTGGCCAGAGGCCGTTCATTAGCTAATGAACGAGTTCAAAAAAAACATACCTGCTTCTTGCCCAAAAAGTATTTGAAGTCGAACTTGTCCTCAGATCGAAAGCTGTTTTTTAGCAAGTCTTTGATGAAGTATTCCTTTCTATCTTTTTGCGACATACTGAAAATATTTTCGCGAAAAGACTGAATATCTGCGGATGAGAAAGATAGACAGCAGTGCGACTTGCAATTGCACTTAATTGTTTCTGCCATTGATATACTGTCAGCCTGCAAACGTCGCTGCTTAATACTAATTACGCCCGTATATTGTTTCTTGCGTATGTCGGATTCGTACGGTTTGCGCACGACAATCTGCTTGTTTACTTCACCATTTAAACAAACAAGAGGGTCTTCATTCCTCAAGTCCAAACTTGTCTCTGAAAATTCTGTATCAAGTCTGCTTTTTATCTCTTGTAAGTCAATTTCGCGCAAAGCGCGTGACCCGGAAACGCGTGAAGAATTAGAGCTAACTTCCGATCTACACGTCAAAGGCGCGTTCCAAAGAACCAATTGCGTATTCGCGCTTGGGGCTGTGCTTGGAATTGGCTCATGATTGAAAAAGTCAGCCCCTATTTCCATGGAATCTTCAATAACTATTCCCGGGCACGGTTTGCAGATAATCTCGCAACCTTCATCGAAAGGAATAGAAAACATATTTTCGTCCAAATTAGCCGTCATTAGCTTATGAAGCCGTTTTTTACGTTCTAAAAATGATATAGACTTGCGAGTCAACCAAGAATTTCTATCTTACTGAATCGATCGATCCTCGATTTCAGCGCAAATGACACCAGGATATCTTAAAATCATATCCTTGATCTGAACAGACCGAATCAAAAAGCGACAGCGCATGTCATTTTTGATTAAAATTGACATCGATATTCGACATGTCATTTTTAGCCGCCAGAAATGACTTTTATTATTGTGCTAAAGTTACATCACTTTTTCAAAGTTCTTTCACACACACCCCTTTCACAGTTGACAGCCAATTTCTCTCATTTCGCAATGGCGACACTCGAAACATTTCAAGCACTGAGGGCTCAACATATTTTCCAGCTCTATCTTGGTAACAAGTGGAGCATTGTTAGAACCCTTGAAGCCGACGATCCTTCGGACAGTCTGCAATTACTGATTCACTCTGAGGACCCTTCCGAGCAAAATGAAGAAATGATTTTTAGTTTTCCTAAATTTATCTCTTCGACTGTAACCGGGGGTAGCCTCGTTCCTGAGAAACGCGTAGCGTACAGTATCATTGAGAACGAGACTCCAATTCTGTATTTCGTCGCGTACAGAAACAGAAAGCTTACTGTGATCGAATTAGACAGCGCAAACTTTGAGGAAGCCTTGAGCCTTTCAAAGCACACAAATCGGCTGTTGGCTTTTCAAAGTTTGAAAACTAGAGCAGCAGACGAAAATAAAAGCAAAGAATTCTATCTAGCGAGCTATGTAAACCAGGCGTGGAAAGCGTCGATTACAGCTCCTTTCTGGCAAAGCAGGAGACCAGCGGCAGTGATCGATGACCTCGGACTTGCTGGCGAGGTACCATTTGTAGAGGCTTCGGTACGTCCCTTTCATGCCCTGCGCCTGGACTGGGGCGGAAAGCGTTCATTAGCTAATGAACGCTTTCGGCCTCGAAACGCGCGCCCTGAGCCTAAACTGGGGCGGAAAGCGTTCATTAGCTAATGAACGCTTTCGGCCCCGAAACGCGCGCCCTGAGCCCTGACCGGGGCGGAAAGCGTTCATTAGCTAATGAACGCTTTCGGCCTCGAAACGCGCGCCCTGAGCCCTGACCGGGGCGGAAAGCGTTCATTAGCTAATGAACGCTTTCGGCCCCGAAACGCGCGCCCTGCGCCTGGACCGGGGCGGAAAGTGTTCATTAGCTAATGAACGCTTTCGGCCCCGAAACGCGCGCCCTGCGCCTGGACCGGGGCGGAAAGCGTTCATTAGCTAATGAACGCCTTCCGCCTCGAACCGCGCGCCCTGAGCCCTGACCGGGGCGGAAGGCTTTCATTAGCTAATGAACAGTTTCGTCTTGTCCCAGGCTGCCAGGAGAACGGCAGTGGAGCTTGCTGCCCAACGCGCCCTTCAAGGACCTGGTGGCTCCAGAGCTTTTACTGGAGCGGGCGCCAATGTGGATATGTCTCAAGTGGCCACCCCATCTGAGGCAAGGAAGGCAGCCGAGGTGGCTGCACATGGGTGGCACGCTAAGCTAACAGTGGAGCATGCAGCAAAGATGGATTTTGAGGAGAAAGCAAAGCTGTGCAGGCAAATCGAGATGGAGCACCGGTGGCCGAACCCGATGTCGACCGACGAGGCGGCGGAGCAAGGGAGTGTGTTTCGTCTCCCCATTGGATGCCTGTACCACGCGACGGGGTACGAGGCCTGCCGGGATCAAGAGAGGGGCTGGGTGAACGAGATCAAGAACAGCAGGAAGGAGAACCCGTGGGCCCCTTTCAATGCGGGTCTTGTTGCGATCGACGATGTCAAAACCCGTGCCGAATTCTCCATAAAAAAAGCTCTCGCGGGAAAATACAGAGGCAAGGTTTTTGGGCACCAGCACTGTTATCAAGCCACCGACGAGTGTCACGAGGAAATCCCGTTGGAGATAGCTTTCCAGTTCTTCGAGAGCAAGATCTACATCGGTCTCACGCCTGACATGATTCGGTTCTTAGGCGAGATGCAGAACCAAATCGACCAGAAGACGAAAGGCAAAGACCACACTCAGTTCATGCAAGGGCTTCGTTCGACCCTTTTCGAAAAGAATGGGGTCGTGTACAAAGTTTACCGAGATGCGTTGATCTCCGAGTTCGTCGCCGGTGTCCCCGAGGACACCGAAGAGGGTACCTCTTATCAACCTGGGTATTACGAGGTCGGAGGGCTGGTGCAAAAAATGGCGGAGTTCGAATCAGAGCATGGATTTGCAGTCCCGGATATCGAGAAATATCCCAAGGGATTCCAGTACATCGAGGATGTGGAGACGTCTGAGCGCGAGGGAGACCTTGAGACCCTCCCTGAGGCAGACGTGACGGTGAAGACGCTGGAGGATGACATCAACGCTCACCTCGATCGGGTCACAAGTTGGTACCCCGTAATGTCTCACTTGAACCAGTCGATGGAGACGCATGTGAAGGAAGTAGCGATGTCCAAGCATTCTGTGTTCGGCGGCGTGCAAATCAACCACTACTTCATGCACTGGACAATTGCCAATTTCCGGCCGCAGACGTGGGACCTCTGCGTTAAGATCATGGAGGCTTACAGAAGGTTTGACCTGAAGGGCATGAAAAACCCTTTGGCTTCGAAGACCAAAAAGCGCAAGGCCTCATCTTCGCCCGCTAAGGGACCCGCCAAGAAAGCTGGCAAAAAAGGCACCTCCAACCGACAGGTAAATTACTTTTTACTTTTGCTTCAAACAGTGTTTACCCCCCCAAAGCATCCTTTTCTATATTTTAAGACATTCTAAAAATGTTTTTTTACTTGCAGATGGAAGACGAGGTGCAACGAGGAGGCGGGGACCACGGAGCGGGCTCGTCTAAAGGGGCAGGCATTTTGGTGGAAGAAGCTCAGTTTCTCCACAATGCCAAATCCATGGGTATGACGTTCTGGATTAACTTGGGCGGCTTGGCGGGGGAGGCGGAGTTCGACAAGGTAGACACGTATCTGCGCCTGATTATTCAGAAGGAGTTGTCAGTAAAAGAGGGGGGCCTGATGATAAGCCAGTTCAAGAAGGAACGCATGGTGCAGAAGCACTTGGTGTCCGCGGCGGGATTGCAAACCTGGGACGCATTCAAGGCCGAGTTCACCCCCTACTGGAGCTCCCAAGAGAAAATCGAGTCGTTGATCGGCTGCTTACCTTCAACTCAGGGGGGAGCGCGCCGGGGGGGATCTGGGGAAGTTCCGCACGCGATCTTGAATTACGTCGAGAACGCGCGGGCGAATCTCCAAGAAGCGCAGGCGCCACGCGCGGGGCACATCCTAGGCTTGCAACAGGTCGAGGTGAAAGTCGACATCAAACTCTATCGGGAGGCGCGGACCGAGGGGCCGGAGCTTAAGGTTCCAGGAGAGGCAGGCCTTGAGGAGGACGAGCCCACACATGAGACGAAGGTGCCGATGTTCCCTCGTTGGAAGATCGTCAAGGGCAGCATGAGCGATATGAAGGACGTCCCGAGGCTGCCCTTCACGGGGACGATCATCGACTGCAATTACGCCCTTGACAAGGAGAAGACTCCCGACGCGATGACCAAGGAGGAGGTGCAACCGTTCCTGGAGTCTTTCAACGCCAAGACCACCGCCCCGGCATGGACTATCGCTATCTTTTGCGGTTTCGTCCAACAAAGCGATTTCCTGGAGGTGATTGACAATTACTGCTCCGGCCGCGCGGAGCGGTTCTTCTGGCACAAGCAGAACGTGAACATGAACCCCAACAGGACCGTGCGCTACAATGACGTTGAATGTGGCGTCCTGGGGTACCATGTAAAGAGCGATGCCCAGGGGGAGTCTACTAAAAAGCCGGAGTGGATGTTCAACTTTGATACTGGAGAAGGTGAACGTGTGAGCCGCGCGTCACTTTTGCGCGGCTTCCCGGTTGTGCACCAGATGTTCAAACGCGACAACAAAGCCGTGAATAACCATCAGAAACCCCAAGCTCTGTTGATGGAGCTGATCCAGTGCCACATGCTCGGTGACAATCCGGGCAAGATGGATGAGAACGGCCATCCACTCAACTGGATTCTCGACGCTTGCTGCGGCGTCGGCTCGACGTCCATGGCCGCCATGAGGTGTGGTATGAACGCGATCGGCTTCGACCACGACCAGTTCATGGTCAGCTCTGCGCAGCAACGGCTGATCAATTTCGACAACGAGCCCGATCAGGACGCCGAGACGAAGCCAAAACAGAAGAGCGAACCGACGGCGAAGGGCAAGGAAGCGGCCACTGCCGAATCTGAGGAAGAAGAGAATGATGCAGATGAGGAAGATGAGAATGATGAATAAAATAGTAGGATTTGTCGACCGCCCTGACTGATAGTATCAGTCATGCCTCGACGGTATAGGGTGAAAAGTACTCTACTCGTAAACATTTGAATAAAGAATGATACATGTATGCATATTTCGGTGTTTTCATTGTACGCATACTGCACTTTTCTACCGTGTTGCCTTTATGTATCCCTATTTCGCGCATAAATATCACTAAACCCTGATTTTTTTGAAATATATATAAATCCAAAAATGACATATGATAATATCATTTTCATCGAATAGTGTGTTATAACCAGAACAGCAGTCCAGACTGGTGAGGAGCGGCGAGAGGCACGGGGCTCACCCGCCGGAGGCTGGGTTGTTGAGGGCTGGGGCCCGCCCGCTGGTGACTGCCGGTTGACAAGGTGTCGCCAGGTGCGTACGGGAGTCCTGGCACCAACGGCAGGAAGACAAGCCGAGATAGCCAGACCCCAGGTGATAGCATGCCAAAGCACCAGAGCCCGTGGGTGCACCTCCAGCACAGCACCGGAGGCACCACCAGACTGCACCGCATCTGCCGTGCCAGAGAATGCTAGAATGCACAGCAGACTCATGTACATGAAGTGACCCGCCCCATAGGGCCTGCGACCCGGGTCACCCGGACCCCTGGGCTGGGACGGCGGTGCCGTGCTCACCAGCTGCACAGCTCCCGGGAATTCGGTGTTGGTTGTTGTGATCTGCACGTCGGCTGCCGGCACCGCTGGCTGCTGTGGCTCAACACTGAAGTGCTGCAGAGACATGGCAGGGTCCGAAGGCTGGTGCACGGCAACATGGAGCTGAGCAGGTGTCATCTCACCGTCGGGGCAGTCCCCATCGTCAGGGTCCTGGTACGAGTTGAAGCGGTTGACAGCATCTGGAAAATGGCGAGGCGATCCGGGATCGTTCTTTTCGTGATCCGGAACGGGATCGATCCCGGGAGGGAAGTTTCTTACGGGATCGATCCTGGAACGCCCCGGGTACGGGAACGATCCTGGAACGCTCCAGGTACGGGAACGATCCTGGAACGCTCCAGGTACGGGAACGATCCTGGAACGCTCCAAGTACTGGAACGATCCTGAATCGATGGGGGGACACTCATGATAAGTCCAAGGGTCGATTCAAGCATTCAAGGCAAGTACCATGAACCGCACATTAAAAAAAAGGTAGACTTTCACAAGGCTAGAAAGCAGGAGGCAAATTCAAAAAGAAAAAAATCAACAAATCCACATAAATAGATACACCTTTGAGTACACAAGCTACTTCATTTGCATATGTTCATACGGTCTCCACTAAGATGGTATCACTGGCTATTATACTCTTCTTCTTTCTCATCTATACTTCCCACTCCTATAGCGTTTTGGTGTTGGGGTATTTTAAGTTGGGGTATTGTTAGTTCCAAGCCTTTTGCTATGCAGGGGACGAGGCGGACTACGATGAGCAAGATCTTCAGGAGCCGTACTATTCCTCCCTTTCACTAGGGAGAGTTCATTTTGGCAGCTTCGGGGTGGGTGGTGTCGATCGTGACACCACGCCAACCCCACCGGTCGATGCCCGCATGGACTCTGTCGCTGCCGCTGAGACACCGCTTGATCTTTCGTCGTTCTACCGTGCGGACCCGAGCATCACATGCTCACCGTGTGACCCACAGCCTGCGTCTACCCAGTCGCATCTCGACGCAGGTGTGGTGTTAGACGGGACCGCTCAGACGTTGGATCCTGCCGCGCCGTTCTCGAGTGACACACCGGGCGATGCCGAGCATGGAGACACCTGTATGCACCCCGTGTCAGCGCTCTTCGCACACGAGACACCCCTGGAGCCTGGCTCCGGGTTGTTCGCTGACATGGTGTTGGCAGGTGATCTTCGGTTCCAATCAATGACCGAACAACATCTCAGTGAGGCCCGGGAGTCGCAAGGGGCTTGGGGGCCGAGGTCTTGGAGCTCGCAGCTGGAGTCTTTGACTGGACCGGAGCCCGGCCCTTTCGAGGAGCTTCGGCGTGGCCTTCGCGGCACTCCTCCCGGCCTCACCGACAGGGAGCAGGACCACTGGGACAGGCTGTGGTGTGAGGATCACACCCAGCCCACCCAGTGGTACGACACCCTGCCGGCTTCGGCCGCAACGACTTCGAGGGAACCACGAGCACCACCTCCGGTAGTGCCTTTCCCTGCCAGCTCTGGCCCGTGCTCTGTCACCGCAGGAGCTGGACTGTATGTCACGGCTATGGACCTCCCTGCCAGCGGACACGGGGTGTCTGCGGGGTCCGTAGTCGGGGCCTCGGACGAGCCCGACAGCCCTGAGCCCCGTGGCTCAGGGGAAGGACAGTACTATGAACCCCCACCGCCCGTCACTGGACCTACCCTGCGTAGGGGTGTAGGTAGGGGTGGTGTACCCTTCTACAGACATGCCCTCGTCTCCACACTTGTTGTCCTCGGCTTCCTAGGCTGTGCCATGGCAGATGTGAGCATGCTTGTGGGACAGGAGGATGCCTCGGACGGACTGAGACTGCTGCCACCTGGGGGCCCACGGGGAGGGGCCCAGGGGACGGGGACGGGGATACTGTCTGATGGTGGCTTTGATGGTGGCACTGGGGATGGTAACACCGGGTACAGTGGTTCATGTGATTGGGACTGGTCAGATTCTGGGGCTGGACACGGCTCTTCCTCTGGACCTGGCTCAGAAGACCCTCACAGTGACCACGGCCAGTTCACCAGCTCTGGTATGCCGCCCGATGCCGCCTCCCAGATACAACTCTTCCGGGCAACTATGACAGCAGACAGTGAGGACCGCCGCAGGCGGACTCGACACCTCACGGCTCTGGCTCTGGCAACTATTCTGGCAATTATCATTCAGTGTCTGTTTCTCTTCTTCCTGGACTTTCAGTCACTCTCAGGCGACAGTGCATTGGACAGAGGTTTCGGTGGTGTCAGCTCAGCGACCTGCATGAGACTGGCAGTGTCCTCCAGACCACCTCACACCTGGCAGAGATCATGGTCACCGTCGGTGGTGCCTTGGTACACATGTCTTGGTGGCTCGGTTTCACCTGGACTGCACACGGCACACCACCACCTGGACTAGTCTTCACCTATAGTCCAGTTGTCTCGGCCTATGCATTATCACGGGACGGTGACGGCATTGTGGTAGACTCTGGTGCCACTGGCAATAACACAGGCACCAGGTCCAGGATCTCGGCCTTGGATACCTCCTCCACTATTGGTTTCTCCACGGTGATGACAGGTCCTGTATCCCGAACTGACGGGACCTGCACACTACACCTGTACGGTCGTGAGATACTATCAGGGGAGATAGATGAGTATTCTATTCCTGGCTGCCACTTCAAAGAAGGCGCCAGGACCCTTCTATCTACCCGGGTTATGCTCAGACACGGCTTCAGTTCTCCAGACTTCATCAGCATGACTTACACTCACTTGGACTCAGGCAGGACATACCGTATCACAGACAATCAGGTGGATTACCTATGGGATGAGCCGCAGCACCCGCATACTCACCACTTCGGCTCAGCAGCTGTCAGGACCCGCACAAGAGACTCATCAGATTGGCAGTGGAGTGATAGCGAGTATACTAAATGGGCTACTACTCACGGCTCTCCTACAGCTACAGCTAAGCTTGGTACTCCGGCTTTTGATGTATCTATGTATGGTGACTCTCTGCCTGTTGGCGAGGGTAACAATCATCCAGCTCTTGAGCACTGGTCCATATCAGATGATTGTCACACCAAGCAGTGGACGGGTCAGTTCTTCTATGGTAACATTCCCTTCAGTATCAGTATGATTGACAGAATGTTGACTAAGGGCAACCATGATTTTCTCCTTGACCCGCATAACACCACCTACTTCTGGATTGTCCCGTATATGCCACAACACCAGATATGGCACAAGACATGTACTATGGAGGTACTACACATCTATCCTAAAGGCAGCAGTAAGAAGATATTCAGTTTCTCACGGAAGCACACATATGCTTCCAATCACCCACTGACACCGGCTGGCTCAGATGGCGGACCTGACAGAGTATTCATTGATGGCACTCCCTTTGAGATCTGTATCCTGTTCAGGAACAGAAACACACCTGTTCGGATCAGTCCCTTTGTGGAGTTCCATGCAGTCATGGGTCACGGCTCTACGGCCAGTCTGCTTAAGCTCTACGACCTACCTGGCATCCAGCTCGGTCGGCCTCTCATAAGGAATTACGCCCTGTTTTTATCCGTCCAAAAGGAATTGCCGCGTAGATCGATCGCAGCGTTTTAATTGGCTCTGCGCACAACGACGTTTCGAACTCTGCGATGCGATGTCTTTGTTCCCTTCATTTCTCGATCCAGACATCGTCTTCATTCCTTAAAACGCAAATACATCGCCACGTCATCATTTGTGGGAGACGCTCTCTCGCGACCCATCCAAATTCATGTTCCATCGCGGTGGTGTCACAAAATCTCAAAATGCATTTTCGATGAGTGGACTGCCACACGGCAAGTGCTGCCGCGATCGGAGTGAATCCCTATTTTGAAAATATCTGTGTCAGAATGACATTAATCGGATATCTCGAATTTTAATTCCAAAAAATAAAATCAAACGCTAGGCTATTTTCGTTTCAGACTGACCCGTCCTCGTCTACAGTCAAACAGTGAAAGAGATGAGTGTCACAGTCGTCACATTTATTTCAGGAAGGGAAACCAAATGTCGCATGCCATATGCCATGTGTATGATACCATATGCCATGTCATCAGATGCACCAACGTTAACTCCTGCCTTTTGAAGGTTTTGGGGAAAATCTGACGAGCTTTATCTCAGCTTTTTTATCAAGACCAGCGCTGTTTTCCATTCGACATATCCGATATTAGAACCCGATTTCTACGGAATCATAAGCGATTATTTCTTAATATGCGCGGATACCCCTTTGCTGTTGAGTCTCAGTCGAGCGCATATGCTCGCACACTCGCCTTGAAGCCAACGGGCGTTGAGAAACGAACGAACTGCATGTTTGAAAGTATTGCTAAGCTGAGTAATATATGCCGCGCTTGCTGACTCATATGCGTGTACGGAGACAGTTCCCCGTGGTGCTGAAAAGTCAGCAGCATAGTGGACGCGGCATATTTGAGAAAGCACTGCGCCCTCGTCAAGAGACATATATAGAGACCTGACAGCTATATAGAGTTTGTAAACTCTTCTTACCCCTAGAAATACGACTCGCCTGAAACGAGTATCACAGAATATCTATTTACGCTGGTCAAGTTTCAAACGCTGTTCTTCATATTCCCCGCTGACGAACAAAACCGAGCACGTATTGCACCGCAGAGTTGGAACACGAATTTTGATTAGCGCAGCCCCGAATTTGGTCAGCGCAATACGCGTTTTGGTGCTGGTCACAAGGCGCAAGCACAAAGTTATTTACGCAGCTATACTCAACATGGTTCTACAGCATTAGTCGCATACGTGGGTCTCCCTTGGCGGAGCTCGCTGGCGGATCACCGACGAAAGTCGCAGAGCAGCGGATTTATGTATTTATGCTCAGTGGCCGGCAAGCGTAACTGGATTTCATAGCAGCGAATGCGTAAGTACTTTCCACAGTACAGTTTCATTTGTCCACGAGGTAAAGTGATACCTGGCGCGCTTGGGTTGATGTCTTGCTCTGACCTTTTCACGACGTCGCGGACTCGCGTGCCGTTCTAAACGATTGCTGACCTGATATGCAGTTCAAAGTGCAACTCAACTGTACGTTTAATTTGCGTTATTTCATACGTGTTGATCTTTTTTGCAATTTCCTTGAAAGTCTCCTTCGAGGGGGACCTCTGTCATGCCTTCTCGAATGGAAACGAACGACGGCAAGCCATCCAAAGCAGAGTGCCGCACATGATAGAGGATGTGGGCGATACCTAAGGCATACACACCTATGGCACATTTTAAATGTAGGAATGACGATTAGAACCATGACAGACTTGTAGAACTTCTTCATCACTTTGCGGGAGTCACTGATCAACTGATGCAGGCTTTTGCTTCATCTCTACGGGCGAAATAGACATTAAGACAGTGCAAACTATAACCTGTGAGGTTGCTTATCACTTTTTGACGGATTTGTGCTAACAAAACTGAATTTTGTACATATGTTGTTTGTGTGAAAACTTCTCAGATCGGATCAATGTCTATTCCACCTGTGGACTCCGAGGATGAGGAAGTGCGAGCGCCACCTGGTCAATGGTGGGACTTTATTTTCTTACACGTTACTGAAGATCTGCTACCAAGCTTAGCTCCTTTTCTCGGGCCCCATAGTCTTGCTGTTGGGGACACTATCATCATCTACCGGTTTTTCGAAGACGGAGTACTTACAGGTTGGGGTCCATATATTTATTGAGGTACGTTTCTATATATATATATATGTGTGTGTGCAGATGGCATGGTGGCTTGCCAGATGAAATCTTTCTGAATGTAAAAGTTTTTGGGTGCCCCGCAGCGCCGTATGCTGTGCGAATGTTTGGCAAGGTCCGCCACAGTGTTATATGCTTTCTGAGTGTGCTAATGGCAGGGTGCACCGCCTGTGTCATGCTGTATGCTTGTTCAATGTGCTGAAGGCAGGGCCCCCGGCCAGCTTCATGCTAGATGCTTTCAAAATATGCTGATGTCCGGTTGCGCCGAAGTATCATGCCTGGAGCTGTTGGCAAGGTGCACTTCCAGTGCCGTGCTGGATACTTTGTGTATGTAGCGTGCCCCGTCAGCACCGTGCCGGATACCCTGTAAATGTGGAGAAGATGGTGACACAGTGTGCCCTGCTGCAGCGCTGTGCTGTATGCCTTTTAAATATGTTGAAGACAGGGTGCCTGGCAGGGCAATGTTGTATGCTTTCTGAATGCACTGATTGCACGGTGCCCTTTAGCACCGCGTTGAATGATTTCTGAATGTGCAAAAGGCTGCAGCGCCGTGTTGCATGCTCTCTGAACGTGCTTATGGCAGGATGCTTTCTGAATCTGCTGTTGGCAAGGTGCACTGCCAGTGCCGTGCTGGATGCTTTCTGAATGTGCTTATATAGCTCCCTCTGTGTATCCGCACGTTTTTGAAGAACGAAATTCACTAGTGAAAGTTTTTGGTCAAAGACATACAAAATAATAGATTTGTGTTCCTGCAGTATGACAACAAGTCAGGTGAGAAATTATATTAGGATGAAAGAGCAGGGAAGATCGAGAAACTGTTGTGCCATACAAAAAGTGAACTCGGTTATGCGACCCGTTCGGCTAGCCCAGCAGCTCCGCAAAGGTCAAGGGGGCCGAGGTGCACCAGATAGCTGTCGCGTCTGTGTGGTATCATCCATAGCCCATCCGACAGCTGGCGCTCTACCGCTTAGCGTCCCTGCATAACTCGGAATACAATCCTGTACTGGCTTTAGCCACCGCGCATGGGGATGCTATATCTAGGGGAGTTTATACCGTGAAAAATTGGGAAGATATGCGCAATACGCTCAAGCTAATGTGGTAACCCTGCGTGTAGAGCTTTGCTCTTCCAAGGATTTCTTTCACGCGACAGCTGACGTTTTTGGGACAGTTTGAAAATTGCACGTTACACGGTCTTGGATTTTTCGACATTTTAATTCCAACAATTCCGAAATTATCCGAACGGAATGTCATAACATTCTCGATGGATCAGAGCATTACGATGACGCGTGGACAAATCTTTTAAAATATCATTACACATGACGCTTTGACGAATACGTTATTGCAGACATGACGCGACGTCTTCTCCAAGATGATCCATCCTTGCTGAAACGACGTTCGTTCTCGTGCACTCATCGATCGATGACAAAGCAGGCAGTCAGCAAATTTCATTGGTCAGAGTTTTTACCTGGCACAGCAATGCACGATTCATTGGCTATCATAGGAAAGAGACTTTTGGGGGGATGGAAGTTGGACGTAACTCTTTATGGCTATCTAGGCGAGCTATAGCAGCTATGCCGACCTGCTCTCAGTTCTGTGCAGCATGCTGTACAAGTAAGCTGAAGCAGAAGCCCTGTGGACACCATGACCAGCTGAGATCAGTTGCCATACAGCCCGGCCAAAAGTGGGTTGCTGACATGACAGGACCTATTACACCAGCTGGCTACAACGGCCATCTGTACCGATGTCAGTTCATTGACTATGTCAGCAGATTCATATTTGTATATACCTTCGTACAGAAATCAGAATACTACACCTGTCTGGTTCATTTCTACGGCAGCTTACATGCAATGGGGTATGCACCACAGTCCATTACACTCCGTACAGACTGTGCTCCAGAGATGGGTGACCCTCAGTGTGTTGCTTTCTATCAGAAGCATCGTATATTACACCAGAAATCATCACCTACAGTACATACAGACAATCCTCATGCAGAGAATGCCATTGGCAAGATATCCGACATGGCTAAGGCATTACTTCTGGCAGCTGGCATGCCCGAGGACTACTGGCCTCTGGCTGCCACCCATGCTGGCTTCATATGGAACCTCTCTACTCACAAGAACATCTCTTCTACACCATTTCATCAGATCAGAGGCTACCACTATGGCTATGCAAAACTGAAAGCTTTCGGCCAGAACTGCTATGTCATTATGTCTCAGCAGCAGAGGAACTCCAGACAGCCTGGCATGTCTAGAAAGTCTCAGCGAGCGGCCTGGTCAGGCCGTCTTGTTGGTGTATCAGTCAGCTCTCTGGGATATAAGATCTTGGATACAGAGACAAATATGGTACACTATGTTGGCAAGCCTCACTGGATTCATAATCATCAGGATATATATGGGAGAGATATTGGGCTCCTTTCCGGACCCACATCAGGCAGAGCGGGAGTTTGATGCATCCTATGACAGACCGCAGCCGTTCAGTGACAGCTTTGACACAGCAGGCTCGAGGATTCATGGTATTGGTTCTTTCTTTGACGGAGAGGAGTCACACGCATGTGTCCAGCTTATTCAGACAGATGGCACAGTTACCTGGACTATGGCAGTCAGATATGTATCACAGACATCAGATGGTCAGCACTATCGGGACCTACTGCACTATCTGGACTGCTACAGAAAGCTGAATGGCATTAATGAACACTACCCTATCTGGACTATTGTGAAGGCTCGTCAGACAATCAGAGCACCTATCTACAGTGCACTTCTCATCTCCACTCACAGAGGCAACAGGAGGCCCTACGGTGTTATCCTGGAGCCCTGCCCCGACGAGCCGGCTGGTCGGAAGAGCTCTGAGCCGACAACTGGATCGCGCTAAGCAGCCAGTTCTGTCACACGCCCAGCAACGGTTACGCGACGGGCACCTATCAGCGGCCTGGAAAGCAGCACAGACGGTAACGCGCAGAAGGAAAGAAGTGGAAGTGCACGGGCACATAGTCAGAAGTGCATTGGCGCAAATTCGGGAGCGTATCGACCAGCTAAGGAAGGTCACCCGAGCGCACCAGGACGCTGAGGCAGCTCGACCTGCGCCGTGGCCCGATGATCCAGAACCGGAAGATCTGATCACCAGGCAAGCTCGCTGGCAAGCCAAGATAGCAGAGGCCGGTACGTACCATCTGCCGGGGGACAACTCGGACGAGGAGCTGAATCCGCCTGAGAAGGAGCCGGGGCTGCACAAACTGGCCAGCATCAGACCAGGGATAGGAGTGGACGCGGGGTCTGGACGCTGGGGGGAATGGCTGGACGCAGATGTACTAGTCGCAATGGACGCGAAGGGGCCCACTCTGCTGATTTTCTGGGCTTGGGTAGGCAGAGTACGTGTGAAAGTCTTGGTAGACTCTGGAGCTTCTTCTAGCTTCACTTCTGTGGAGGCCGCCAAGAAGTTTAAACTCCAGCCCAAGGAACACGAGACGCCGATGAAGGTGCAGGTGGCAGATGGCACTGTGTACGACGCCAACTCTTGCGTCCGTCCGAAGCTCACGGCCGAGACACGTAAGGGCAGTTATGCCAAACAGATTACACTGCGCGTCATGCCACTAGCGCTCGGAGTGGACATAGTGCTGGGT
This sequence comes from Cymbomonas tetramitiformis, assembly GCA_001247695.2. Lineage (NCBI taxonomy): Eukaryota > Viridiplantae > Chlorophyta > Pyramimonadophyceae > Pyramimonadales > Pyramimonadaceae > Cymbomonas > Cymbomonas tetramitiformis. Next base: position 29,272 of record LGRX02011151.1, read on the forward strand.
GGGGACTGGCTACGAGCACAGAAGAAGGTTACATTTGACTACGCCCAGTATGGCAGCGTGAAGTTCGGACATGGGTCGCAGAAAGTAGTCATCGCGGGTTGCAACCCCGGGTCATCATCTGCAGGAACAGGGCAGGCCATGGGACTGGTAGAGGCGCAGCTTATCAGTACTAAGCAGGCCAGGAAGGATCTGCGAGCCTTGAAGAATAGCGGCGAAGAAGCGTACCTGATGTACCTAGCTCCAGATGGCACGTTCAAAATGGAGGCCACCGACGACCCCAACTCTCCCTTAGAGGCATCTACAGCCTTATCAGAGTCATCTTCATCATCATCATCGGAGGCAGAGGGTGACAACGCTAGGCAAAGGGGGGGGAAGTTACCTCTGACGAGGAAGGCTGCAACAGCGACGGTACAGAAGCAAGCGTGGTCACCCTAATCTCCGACGGCAGTTCGTCCGAATCTGAACAAGATGCAACGGACCAGGAGGACTGGGCACAGGAGCAGGTGTGTGCTCTGCGACCGGTGACGTGCCCCACATCAGCGCAACCCGCCGTGCGAGACTGGGGACCTTACCCCACAAGGGCCAGATGGGAAGCGTTCCAGATGCTTCCGCGAGAGCGCAGGGAGCAAGCAGCACAGCACCATGCGGAAGAATTGGAACCTGAGTGGGAAGAGGAGGTATACTGTTTGTGGAAAACAGGGCAGGCACTGCGCCTGCAGCAGGAACAGCGGAGGAGCAGAGGGGCAAACCACAGGAGATCGCGCAGAGTTAGCGAGCCAGTACTGGCAGCACCTATAGAAGCTGAGACAGGACAAAGCAAAGATGGGTATAGCTGTTTCAGGAAGGAGGCACCAGCTGCTGCGGCGACACCTGATGATGAGCGGAGCAGCGGCGCGGACGGCAAGGCCAAGCAGCACGGAGGCGAGACCAAGGAGGCCAAGCCGGATGAGGAGGACGCAGAGGTACCACAATGGATCCTGGACGAACTGGTGAAACTGAAGCAGCGGTACCAGGACGTGGTGGGGATGGAACTACCCAAGGGCGTGGTGGATCGAGAGCACAAATCGCCGCTAGTACTGGACCCTGAGTACAAGGAGGGGGCTCGGCATAAACGATGCTACAAACTATCCATGGAGGAAATGAAGCAGCTGCGTGTACAGTTAGACGAGCTTCTGGCAAAAGGGTACATCCGCCCTTCTTCCTCGCCATGGGGCAGTCCGGTGTTGATGGTACCCAAGCCTTCTAACCCGAAGGAACTGAGGCTAGTGATTGACTACAGGCAGATCAATGAGATTACCGTGAAAGACCGTTACCCCTTACCGGACGTGCAAGCTCTTATTGATGACATGCAAGGAGCAACCATCTTTTCTACCGCTGGCGCACTGTGGGGGTTTTGGCAAGTCCCTATATATGGAGGAAGAAGCAGTGGAGAAGACCGCCATGACCACGCCGTTTGGAGCATATGAGTGGTTGGTCATGCCAATGGGGCTGTCCAACAGTCCTTCGTGTTGGCAGCGGATGATGCAGAAGTACTTGGGCCACCTACCGTTCGTCAGAGTTTTTGTGGATGACATTATGATCTTCTCGCGCAACCCCGAGGAGCACCTGGACCACCTGCGGCAGGTTTTGGAGGTATGTCGACAGAATAAGGTCAAGCTGAAGGAGTCCAAGCTGCGATGCTTTAAACGCGCAGTACGTGTTCTGGGACATGTCATTGACCGCACTGGCTGCCGACCACAGCAGGACAAGATAGCATCCATACGGGACTGGCCGCGACTGGAGACGGTGAAGCACGTGCGACAGTTCTTGGGTTTGGCTGGGTTTTATCGACGGTACATACAGGGTTTCGCTGACTTGGCGCACCCCCTGACCAAGCTAACCAAGAATCTAGTACCATGGGAATGGGGACCGGAGCAGGAACACGCTTTCGCACGCCTCAAGACCGCCCTCACCACTGCACCGACCTTGATCTTGCCCGATCAGGAAGCAGCTCATCGCGGTACCAGCCCCTTTGTTGTGCAGACCGATGCGAGCGCAGTGGCATTAGCTGGCGTGCTGATGCAGGATCTAGGCAAGGGCCTGCAGCCCATAGCCTTCGAGAGTAAGCAATTCTCTTCAGCCGAGCAGAACTACCACGCGGGTGAGCGAGAGCTGGCCGCGATTCACCACTGCACCACACAGACGTGGAGACACTACCTGATCTTCACGGAGTTTAGGCTGATGGGGGACCATGCTCCACTGAAGTGGCTGTTTGCACCTGGACGTGAGCTCAGCCGACGACAAGCCAGGTGGTATGAAGATCTGGTGGAAGTGGGAGTGCATGCAATGGAGCACGTGCCAGGACGCACACTGGTGGTACCGGACGCTGCCTCACGGCGACCGGACTATGTGCAGGCGACGGCGCGAGAAGGGCTTAAGGAAGCAGGGTATGTGGACCCAAGCACCGACCAGCCAGTATCTGCAGAGGAGGGCAGAAGAGCAGCGGGAGCTAAAGGGAAACCAGAGGAAGAGGAGAACGTGGTGGCTGGTCTGAAGAAGGTTGTAGAGGAGGAGGATCCCACTTCACCTTTGGACTTGGAGCTCAGCTCGTCGGATGAGGAGGAAGATGAGTACCCACCGGTCAGTGTGCCCAAAGTAACCGGTAAGCTAACTCAGCTGAACGGTCTCTGGTGGGCGGAAACACCGGACTTATGGTTGGACGCTATGGTCACAGTGGAAAGGATGGCTGCACTACCAGCAATGGCGGGAGTCCAGACACGAGCTCAGAAGGAGCAGCAGCCAGCAGAGAAGCAGCAGCCAGCAGCGGAGCGGCAGCAGTCCACGCCAAGGATGCAACCTGGGGAACCCCTGGTAGATAATCAGGACTGGAAGCTAATTCCGTCCGAGTTCCGTCGACTACAAGCCAAGTACGCGCAAGTGTTGGGCGGCCGGTTCCAGGTGGATGCATGCTGCGACCTCATGGGGCAGAACCGGCAGGTGGACACGTTCTGGACAGACTGCCTGAAGGAACAGTGGAGGGGTCGTGTGGTGTGGTGTAACCCACCCTTCTCGGATTCCAAGGTGAGTATTGCAGACATCCTAAAGCACTACGCTTCAGAGGCCCGACACGCCCCCCAGAGCACAGCTGCGCTGTTCCTGCTGCCTGACCTTCCGCAGGCTGACTGGCGGCCCTTGCTGCGAGAATATGGTATGGAGATCGTGGAGACCATACCTCGCGTGAACGAGCAAGGTGGGCCCAATCGAATGTTCATCTCACCTGGTGAAGAGAGGGGGCACCGTACAGCCTTACAGGAGTTGCCCATCCCATGGCCCGTCTTGGTGGTATTGGCCAAACCACAGCGTAAGCACTTCGACGAGATTACAGCTCCGAGAGAAAGACCTTCGGCATCACCAGCAGTGACTCTCAAGGGAGCCGCAGCAAAAGATCAGGGACCAGGCAGGTGTGGTGGAACCGGGAATGTTTCTGCGTGCCTTAGGGCTGTTCCATTAATTGTCGCAAGGGGGGTTAGGATTTTCGTTTTGTCCGCTGGGGGGTGGGGTCGAGAGATGCTGCTGTCACTGGGGAGAGGTGTTTTTGTCCGCTGGGGGGGAGGGGGGTCAAGGGGCATGTCCTAACCCCCCCCCTTGCGACAATAAATGGAACAGCCCTTACGAGCAGAACACAGGCGCAGTGAGTACCTATCAGCCCTGAAGCAGGAATTACTGGCCACACAGCACCACCGCACCGAGCATTTTTGGCTAGTAAGTAACATCATCTGGAGAGTGGCGGAAGGACGCTATCAGGTGGTGTTAGCCCCCGACTCCCCTCTGAGAGAGCTGGTCTTGAGGGAAGCTCACGAAGCACCTGCAGCAGGTCATACAGGGAGGGACAAAACCTTGGACAGAGTCAGACGGCGATTCTGGTGGCCGCGAATGGACCTGGACGTAGCTGAATGGGTGAAGACTTGCGTAACCTGTCAGCAAACCCAGCCGCGCCAAGGATACCCAGCAGGCTTGTTGCAGCCCCACACTGTGCCCAGCCGGTTGTGGGAAGTGGTGAGCATAGACTTTGTCACTGGTCTCCCCACGACAGAGAGAGGTGTGAATGCTTTCGCCACGTTTACATGTAAACTGAGTAAGATGGTGCACGTGGTCCCGATGACGTATAACGATAGTTCAGCAGAGGGGGTGATCAGAATGTTCATGGATGCAGTGTGGCGACTGCACGGGGCCCCGATGAAGATTGTGTGCGACCGGGATCCGCGCTTTCGAGATGCCCTGACACAGGAGTTCATGCGATTGATGGGCGTAAAGGTAGCCAGCACCACCCCTTATCACCCGCAGAGTGATGGCCAGGCTGAGCGTAGTAACCACACCGTGGAGCGCATGCTGCGTTGCTATGTAGCGGATAACCAGGAGGATTGGGACCTGTGGGTGGCTCCAGTGGAGTACGCCATCAATGACTCCAAGTCAGCAGTAACAGGGTTCTCACCATTCGAGCTGGTGTACGGACACGCGCCCGCAACCCAGCTGGACCTCTTCATGGACGCGGCACTGGAGGGAGGCGCAAAGAGGAGAAAGGGAGGTCGCACGGCAGCGGACAAGCAAGGCACAGCACATCAGTTGGCCAAGCAGTTCGCGCAGCAGCTGCAGGCGGCACGAGAGGGTTTGCAAATGGCTCAGCAGCGCATGATGGAGCAGTTTGATGCACGGCACCGGCTCCAGCAGTATAAGGTGAATGATCAGGTGTGGGTGGATGGACAACACTTGACGTTGCCAGGTGACAGAGGCCTGAAGCCCAAGTTGCGCAAATTGCGGCACGGACCTCTGCGAGTGGTAGAATGTTTGTACAGCGACCGGCAGCAGGAGTTACCAGTGCAGGACCGAGGAGCCCCGTCAGCATACAG
>LGRX02011156.1:0-17980 GCA_001247695.2 Cymbomonas tetramitiformis
ACGGAGACCCAGGGCGCCTTGCCCCTCACGGAGACCCAGGGCGCCTTGCCCCTCACGGAGACCCAGGGCGCCTTGCCCCTCACGGAGACCCAGGGCGCCTTGCCCCTCACGGAGACCCAGGGCGCCTTGCCCCTCACGGAGACCCAGCGCGCGTTGCCCCTCACGGAGACCCAGGGCGCCAAAGTGTCGGGAAAGGCACAACAATGTGCTGTTATTTAGGATAGGTTCCTGCTAGGGAGGGATTTCTTGATGGGGACGGGGTTTGGACGCACCGTCATGATGAACGACTGGAGTCCACTGTGACTGAAAATACGGAGCAGGTTAGTGGAAGTGGAGGCGGCAACCCAGTGCTTCCCAAGGGCAACGTTGACCGCCTCTTCGCCCTCCGCGAGGTGCAAGGTCCAGTCCGCGTCGTTGCCTCCCCAGCTCTGGAAGGGCCGGTACATGAGCGTGCTAGGCCCACGATCACCCTGCGAGGGGCTGGCGTACATCACACCGTTTTCCCCAAGCACCCCCATGGTGAAGCCGTACAAGTCCCGCATAGGAGGAACACGCGCCCCTCGCCGGCTGCTGTCGTGGAAGTTTACCTGGCACGTGGCGGGGGCACCCAGCGGTTAAGGAGTCCAGCATTTTACCACCATGGATCTCTATCTACTGCGGCCCTCGCGTGTGCCAAGGCTTGTGAGGCAACAGCCTCTGTTACGCCACAAAGCTGGCAGCCACTGGTCGCATGAAACACCGACGAAGTAGGCAAGAAAACTCGATCAGAGTGTAGCTTCCTTGCCTGCAGATGGGCGAAGAGTTGTGCGTTCAAGGCTCTGCGGCCTTCCACAAGCAGTGGGCCAGAAAACATTGATCCACAAAACGAGTTGAAAGCGTGCGGAGAAAGGCTGCGGGCATGTTCGTGCTAAAAATAATCAATGAAGTGATGGCAGCCCAGCACACGATTGCTCGCTTGCTTCCAACCGGCACGGGATCAAGGGCTTCCGGGGGGTCGTAGAGACTCACTTCAAGGACGTTGAACTCCGTATCCTTTCTTGACGTGATGCTTCCGATGGTGTTGTAGGTCAGGAAGCGCCTGCACCAATGGGCCAAACACGGCGTTGGGAGTGGTGAGACAAACGCAGCGCTAAGGGTGGCAAGCTGAGCACGGCGTTGAGAGTGGTGAGCCAGTTCGATGGGAGTGGTGAGTCAAGTATGGCGCGGGGAGTGGCGAGACAGGTCACTGGGAGTGGTGAGTAAATTACGGTGCCGAAAATGGCGAGACAGACACGACACGAAAATAGTGAGTCAAATACGGTGCTGGGAGTGGTGAGCCAAACACAACGTTGGGAGTGGTGTTCCACACATGGTGTTGAAGGTGGTGAACTGAGTGCAGTGTTGGAGTGGTGAGTAAAGCATAGGACTGGGAGTGGTGAGCAGAGCACATTGCTGGGAGTGGCAAGCTGAGCATGGCGTTGGAAGTGTTGAGCCGAGCACGGCGTCGGTAGGTGTGAGCCAACCAGGGCAATGGGAATCGTGAGCCCAAAAAGTACGGCACTAGGGCCAGCAAGCCAAACACGGCACTGGGAGTGATAAGCCTAGTGTGGCGTTGGGAGTGGCAAGCCAAACACGGCGCAAGGAATTGTCAAGCACGGCGCTGCGAGTGGTGAGCCAAGCACGGCGCTGCGAGTGGTGAGCCAAGCACGGCGCTGCAAGTGGTGAGCCAAGCACGGCGCTGCGAGTGGTAAGCCAAAGTGGGAACACAGGACACAAGCTAAGCCCAGCTGCTGAGGGTTGCAGCTGTTACTGTCAGCACCTCTGCACCTACTTGTCGATTATACCCAGCTCGTTGGTCGGCTGGTGGTTGCGAAGTGCGTGGGATGGTGTAAGAAGCGCACCGTGAAGCGCCGTCAGTCAATGGAGTGGCGCCTTGGTGGATAGGAGGCTGTTCTTCCAGCGGCTCGGGCAGGCGCACACGCTCGTTCCTACGCAGGGCCACACCAGCACTCGCCACGCAAAGCTTTCAGCATCGAGGTGAGATCAGTGTCACTCCCGCTCTCAGCGCACATATCCAAAGGTCCATCGACGTGCAAGCTGTTGACACTACGACGCTTTGCTTTCTCGGGGATAGGGAGTGCCCCTACGTGAACGGCCTGGAGGGAGAAGGAGCCGCAGCAGCTTCAAAATCATCTTCGTCATCAGCCCCCCGGGCAGGCTCTGAATCGAAGTCGTCTTCCTCCGCGAGGTTGTCAATGGGGTGCCGACGTCTGGGAGGTTCGTCCTCGACAGCCTCGGAATTGAAATAGGAATTGTCGATCTCATCAATAGGCTGCCCAGGCGGGGGCAAGTGGTCGGGGACGACGTCGTTCCAAACGGCAAAAGCGCCTTCGTCGCCTATGATGCTTATAATGTTCGCTGAAGGGTGCCAGGAGATACCGCACGCGAGGCAGTCCATCTTGTGGCGATCAAGGGCCTGAGCCGCCGCACCCACCACCATACATCAGTTGGGCTCGCTGGGTCCACCAGGTGGAAGTCAGGGTTGCAAGAAACAGCCGAAAGCCTTACATGAATACTGCTTGAAGCTTCGGCGCTTCAATGTAAGGTGATAGCCAAAGCTGCAGACATTAATGCATTTGGGCCCAGTGGGATAGAAAGACAGAGGGGGTGCCCGACCTGCTGTTTTTTCATGTCGTACAGGTGCAAGTTCATGTCAGCATCAGCAATGACTGCATAGAGACCGTTTGGAGACCAGGCAAATAAAGATACTTTAGACAAACTTGGAGGTGACAGACGGGAGGCCTCCGCTTCCCAGCAGTCCCGCTCGTATAGGATCACGCCTTTGTCTTCAGCGGGGATGGCGAGGAGACTCCCGTCAGGGTGCCAAGCGATACGATTTAATAAATTGTCAATCACGTCTACTTTCGGAGCGATTTTCTTTAGAGCGCAGATGTGTTCTTCCGTCGAGAGACTCCAAATATTTACCGTGCCATCGACGGTGCACACGGCCAAATATTCCCCAGTAGGATCGAAGGCGATGCTACGCACTGCACAACTCGGTTCCACATTGATAGTTCTAATGTGAGAACCGTCGGAAGCATTGACAACCCGCACGCAACTGTCGTCCCCCCCCGCGGCGAGGGCAGCGCCGTCTGCACTGAAAGCGAGTGCTCGGACGGGTAAAGTGAAGCGAATTTTCACGTCAGAATCTAAGGCAAACTCGGGGTATTTGAACACCCGTACTTCCCTGTCACTTGATCCAGTGGCGAATTTATCATTTTTCGGGCTTACAGCGATAACATTCACTCCGTCGTCGTGTTCGCTATTCAGTTCCTTCACGAGTTCCTTCACTTGATGATTCTCGAGAGACCGGATGCCCACCGTAGCATCTTGTCCACCAGTCAACAAGTGTTCTGTTTCTCCTCGGGCAATGTACTTAATATCACAGGCTCCAGCTGCATGGCAGAAGTCGAATGTCAGACCCATTATTATCCGGTTTAAACGTTTCTCCGTTCTCTTTTCTTTTTTCAAAACAAAAGAGCACGAAAAATCACCTCCTTCGCGTGAATCTGATCACCTGACATGAGAGTTTCGAATTCAAAATGGCGGATTCCGGTTCGTTTAGCGCTAAAATAAAAATTTGATTTTTGGATCTGCATGAATCTTCAATCTAAAACTATATAAATGAAATGTCCGCGCTGGTTCAGACTTTTTCCGGGATTGAGACGGAAACCTCGTCCCAGTTCCAGCGCGTATCATCAATCATGCTGATGCTCTATCCCTTCCCAATCGAAAATCTCAAAATCGAAAATGTAAAATCGAAATGAACGTCGCGAACTCGCGATCTATATTATTAAGTCGCGTAATATGCTCTTTTTGAGCCTTCCGATTCAGAAATGCCGATCTGCCGCATCGTGTCGGCTGTCCTACTGCAGACGTCGGCTGTCCTACTCCAGATTTTGCGAGGAGCTCACAGACGCTGCTCATCTGACCAATCATATTCACAGTACTTCATTAAATTCGTAACTTTTTCATACCCGATCTTCCATTCAGGTCAGGTATTGGTTCGAAAAATTCGAGCCAATGATGTTTTAGATTCTGGCCTAAAATCAGGTTATCGTCCGATTGAATCTTAGATGGTTACGGGCGTCAGATCCGGATATTTCCTGGACTCTCATCGTTAATTTTTCCTACTATCCATGAAGCAGGTTCATGGAACCTAATCCTGAATCGAGAATGCCGCGGACCCGCGTATGACGTTATGAGTGTTTGACCGAGCACCCGTTCCAAATACGTTCCGCGCCTGCCAACGCTACATTCATTATTCACCAGGAGCGCCCACCCTGCACTACTGCACTGCACGCAGACCTGAACTGCCTGCTACTCCAGCTTTATACTTTTCACTATTTTTCACTTTTCACTATTTTTCATTGTTTATGTGTAAACTGAAAGCACGGTTTGTGGGCGTGTCGGAGATTGTGCAGGTTGCCCGTGAGATTCAAAGCTCCAATTTACGGTACGTTGGTTCCTAGCTCTCTGTTTTCCCGTTTCTCCGTTGCTGTTTGTGCGGCTGCTTCACAAGTGGTCCCGACTGTATTTGTGAGCAATGAATGTTCTTTTGGAAGTTCTCAATTTTGCACATTTTCTGCGGCAATTTCCGCGACTGACTCGATTTTGCAAACATGGTGTATGCCGAAACAGTTCACCGCAGTGCGCCCGCCCATACAGCCCCACTCTTTGTTGGTTTGTGCCTACTTACACGTTGTGCCTGTTTTTCCCACTGACCTGGGTGTGAAAGTTTGTTATTATATTTGAATTGCGTGCTAACCCTTTCGTCAGGTTTCGCTTTCGTTCTGGTAGGTGGCGCGTGGCAGTTCACCTCTGCGACCAACCATCCTGTACCGCTATGATTTCCTTCGAGCCCTTGAGCTCCCTTCGTTTTTCTCATCACGGTTTTTTATATTTGGCACGCACAGTCAACTTGAAATATTTCACGCAACTTTTTATGCGGTTTTCAATAGTCATGTAATATGGCATGCATGGTGTCCGGGATGTAAGCTGAATACATCCCGGATTGGGTTCGAGTCCCAACATGCCAACTGTATCCTAATGAATATGTTAGTGGTCGTTTTCTGAGATTTGACGAAGCATAAATGTTGTCGCAATCACAAGAGCATGAGGAACACTAAACATGGTGTCAAGACAAACTTGAAAACGTGCATACCCGCGCGAACTCACACTCCCAAGCGCTCATTATATCCCCCATGGTTCAAGAGAATTGCTTACTTGATCCGAAGAATGTTGGTACCCGTGGGTTACTAACAGTCCAGGGAATAAGATACGAACCATATGCGTTCTCAATATCACGCAGATAGTTCATATCCATCAAGTCAAATAAGGGCTGCCTGCCCTTTCCGCTCAGCGACGGAAAACCAAAATGAATGTTGCGATATCATGTCTCAACACTCGACGGTCTCAACGCAACGTCTCAACCGCACGAGGAAATGTGAGTTCGCGTCTGACCGCTCCGAATCGCTGAATTGCAAATCATGATTGTTGATTCTGTCATGTTCGGCGGTTCTGGGCCGTCATCGACATTGACATCGCGATGTTCATGTCATGGCCATGGCCCATTGCAATTTGCAAAGCTTTAGTATGTGGCACGCCGGGGTTTTCCCCCCAAAGGTTCCTACGGGTAGTGACACCTGACAGGTCTGCGTCTCAGTAGCGCCACGATGCTTGAATTCTGAATGTGAATAGGTGGAGGGAATACATGAAGTGACACCGCTGGCGCTGCCGTCTATATTTGTACTTAAAAAGCCGACTGGATACAATTATACAATAGACGTGTGTCACGGTAGCGGTAAAGATTGTTAGATTCAAGATAGAATATTACGAGAGGAATAGATGCACCTTCGGTGCGACAATTTTTAATTATTTTAAACATAGAATAGTCGATAGTGTCAAGTGTCTACTGTACTCCGGTATAATAAATCCGAAACGCGAGAGAGAGAGTGTATGGAAAGGGGGGGGGTATCTATATTTAATTCTTCCAAAGACGGTGATGACTGCGCCCTGAGATATCAGGAATGGAATTATGGAAATGGCAATTTGATGCATCGGGAGATCATAAAAGTATGATCTATATTTAATTATTCGAAACCGCGACGCGAACACCCTCATACCGAATGCGGGCCCTATGGGCTCAATCTGGGAAAAAAAAAGTGTACTTTCGGGGGGGTGTGGGGGGCGGAGCCCCACTGCGTTCAGTCTGGAAAAAAAATGTACTTTCGGGGTGGGGGCGGAGCCTACTAAACTCAGTCTGGGGAAAAAAGTGTACGTAGGGGGTGTGCGGAGCCCCCACTGGGCTCAGTCTGGAAAACAAAAAGTGTACTAACGGGGGGGTGTGGTTGTAGACATGGGGCCACCACCGTTAACCACTGTACAAACCGACATAAACTGCACATAACGACAGAATTCTGTAAAAAAAACCACTGGCGCGTCATACGGCGATTTTCATGTGTAATGAACTCTACTAAATACACCAACTTCTGACTCAAGATGCTTCGAATATACCTGAAATATAAATTACTTTAAACGATCTGGATTTAGCGAATTCTTGATCCGACTGCTTTCGTGGATGAAGATAATGATGGAGAACTCTGGCAAACTGCCGTACGGCGTATTAAGAGTGTAATGAAAATCCTCAGATGCGAATTATATTTTTCATTGTTTACAAATTCCGTACAGCCGTTCGATTACATCGGAAGGACATCTAAACCGTTATTGAAATCGCACCGGTATCTTTCTGGAATCTGTCCGCTTCCGTTCGCGCTTCTTAAGCGCTTTACACTGTGAAAACCTAGTGCAGCAGGGTAGATTAATGAAGAGATTGATAACTCTTCGCGATATATTAGAAGCGAATAATGTTTAATATAAGGTATTATGAACGCTAGGAAGCATCCCCGCACAGATTCGGTGACTGGAAGCAGATCCCGGATTCCCCGCTTCGTGTGGCGGAAGCGGGAACCGGCATCCGCAAAACGGCATTCCCTTCGGTATCCTGCCGAAGGGAACGCTAAGAAATAGTAATAACAACGACTTAAACATATTTTCAACGCTGTATGTGTGCATCTGTGTTTCATTTGGTCATTTGGTTCACACGCTTCGAGCCCCGCGGCACATCCGGGATGGCGCTTCAGAACTAGCAGATTGATCTGCTGTTTCTTTGAGCGCAAAACGGCCAGAAGGGTTTCGTTTAAGCGAAACTTTTCTGCGTCTTTGAGAAACACTTTCGGAATATTTTTCATACATCTTATCCACTTTTGGATGCGCCATACTGCAAGGCGGATAATGCAGCGGATCAAAGCGAACCCTGAGCGATAAACGTACCCACCGTAGTGGAACGTTGACGATATGTTTTCGAGTGAAACTTGAAGTATATCGGAGAGAAAAGTTTTAGTTTGAAAGATTCATCGGAAGGAAATCTTTCAAATCTCAGGCATCATGCGCCAAATTGAAAGGCGGAAACGATCGGGCGGGAACCCCTACCCTAGGGCTCTCGTTAGCAGGCGGGAATCCTGCGAACGAGAAGAAACCCTTCCGATAGATCGAACCGCCGTGAAAAGTTGACCTTAGCACAGCTTTGACCGGAAGCGTACATGCACATTAAACGGCATTATGCACATTTAGTCGGTTTCGAGTTACCCACCTGTCAGAATACAGAATCTGATGGTGCAGATACTATCTGACCGTATGTTTACGGTCGCGATGTAAGCTTTCGGGTGATGATGACTATCGGCGATTATATCGCAAAATGTTGTATAAGATAAATAGTATATGGAGACAAAACGCTGTACGTCAGACGGAAGTGAACGAGTCATTCAACGATGAAGACGGACAGGGTTGGCGGCCCGTCACAACCGCTGTGGTCAACGTTCCTCGGAATTCATGGTCGCGAAACCCGCGACGCGAACACCCTCATACCGAATGCGGGCCCTACGGGTAGTAGCTAGTCGAGTCGAGTTCAGTTCGAGTTCGGACAAGAGTTGTGAAACAAGGAAACCCGACGCGAGGTTTCTGGTTTGAAAACTCTCCTCCCCCCCTGACGTGAGAGCTGCTCCTGCTATTACTCACGTCAGACCGAATGCCGAAAACGTGAAATTTCATTGCTGGGAATAGTTGTTCGAGCTACACGACTAAAGTGTTTCATAAGTACCGTAGATTAATCATTCTGATACAATGGTTGGAAAATCTGATTCTTTCTACCTTTTTTCCAAGGTGCCTGTTCAGGAAACCTTTCGGCTCACGTTCGAAAGCACGACGACTGAGGATATGATCAGTTTCATTCAAAGTATAGGTACAACGGATAATTGCTCCTTTAGTACAGAGGAGCACCCGGAGCTTGCTGCTTTACAACTCACGCGAACACCTTCCAGCATAGCAGGTGTTGACTTGCTCTGCTATTTGGTTCTTGTGCATTGCTGTGCTTTCGTCCGCGAATCTGTCGTTTTGGGGAACCCTTATTCCCTCCTTGATCCGTCTATCTCGTTGGTGTTATAGAGTCTGAGAAAAATGGTAACAAAGGATCAGCTCAGGCATTTCGACCTACCTTAACACAGGTGCAACCCGTATGTGGCCCACAAAACACACCGATGCTAGAAAGGTTTCGCGAGAGTGAAATGGCGACAGGAAGAACAGGCTCCTCTGGTTCTAGGTTGTGGCGTTTGCCGGTATTGTTGAGGCATGAAAGATGATAATCTATTGTGGTCAAACATCAAGGGTTTGACTTCCTGATAACCTGTCAGTGCATTCCACGTTCTTGCAGAGTATTAAAAGGCTTGGCACACTGCTGCCCAACTCTGACCAAGAGAACATGGATAAAACAAATGTTATTGATGAGATGTATCGTTACAACAAGTTGTTACAGCAGCAGGCGAGTTCCTCCCTTAGAGCGTGTACGCTTTTTTAACCATTTTCAGTTTGATGCTGGGGCGGTGAGACAGAGACAGCGACCAGAGACGGAGAGACAGAGGGAACAGCGGAAAGAGAGTGGGGGAGGAGAGAGCGCGAGAGGGGGAGGGAGGGAGGGAGGGAGGGAGCGAGAAAGTCGCCATACGTATCTCCAACAGGTTTGAATGGCAGGTTTCTGCACGTATGTTTATTTGAGACTGCGATTTGCGTTTATGTACTCACGCTATTGTTTTTTTGTTTTTTTGTTTCTAATGTTAGTTCGTTAAGCCCGTGTCGCATCTTTCACTTTTGGTTCACACAGGTGAAAAAGCTCGAAAAACAACTTCAGGATGCTGGAATCGAACCCAACAGTGACAGTGAACCTCTCTCGGACCGAGACGGTGTTGCTCTTCAAGGTGAGGATGAATACTGTATTCGGCTCTTCAACGTGTTTTGTTCCGTTTCTCTGTCCATAACGTTTTTCCCGTAGGGCAACATAACAAGACGTCTCTTTGTCGCACGTTGGTGGGTTGTGGGTGGTGCCAAACCGCAGAGTGCTTTTCGGACTCGTCAGTCTCGACCTCTATGTACAGCTGGACTCGCGTCACGCAACCTCTCTGCGCGTATCAGCATTCCGATATGGTGCAAGTTCACCAAACTGCAAACCGGTGCGTATCCGCACAATTTGAAGTCAGCGTCAACGTGCCCATACCCCTCTTTGTGGCTGACTCTTCCGAATTGTGGAAGGAAACAGGGGTGCGCTGGTCAAGATTTGTGCTCAAGACCGCGTCGGTCTTGTTGAAGGTGTCCTTTCTGTACTTCAAAGCCTATCACTCGATCTTGAAAAGGTGATCCATCTCTTCAACGCCTAACCCTTACCGCACATCTTCAGTTCGTTCCATTCGCTTCGTGAAACAACCGCAGCTTCAAAGCACGTGTTGAAGACTCGCACAGCTCTTGCCGTAATATTGAGCCAGTTATTCGGAGACGGCTGGATGACACGTAGACCGTTAAAGGGGTCCCTGTCCTCGAGAGTTTGGACTAAAGCTGGACAGGCGTGCCAATCTGGGTCGAGTAATCTGCATATGTTTCATGCCGCGTAGGTTAACTTGTGTTATGAGGAGCAGGTTGATCTGCAAACGTGCCAAGGTCGCCATGTTCGTAACGTATTTTGGATAAGGTAAAACGAGTATATTTCCTTCTTTTTTTTCGCCATGTGGAACGAAGCTCGCATACAGCGTTACTTTGTCGTCGCAGAAAGTGTGTGCTTAACGAACTGTGGGCACACGTGCCCTCGCCTTGCGCCCTGCTGTGGCGACAAGAGGCATTCCCATCACTTTAGCTAAGTTATGAAGCTTCGAACTGCAGTTCACTCTACTAAGTGACCTTTCGATGGCTGCAGGTTCCCGACGAATACAAAAGTAGACTTACCTCCGGTACAAAGTGCGATTCAGGTTGTGTTTGTTAGATACCCAGTACCTCACTCACAATCGCTTGTTTGCTTGAAGCTTCAATGGGTGTTCAGGTCTATTTTTCTCAATCATGTGTGCCTCTCGCCGGTTGAAATCTGACGAGAGTTGTTGGATATTTTGGGCAGAGAGTGTTGAATGATCTTGCTACCAGCGAGGCAGAGCCTTAAGAAGCTGCAGCAAGTGCACAACTTAACCCTTATCCGAGAAGATCTTACAAGGCTTTCCTTGTGTTGAATTTGGAAGGAATATTGAAGGTGTAGGACGTTAGGACTTGAGAGATCGTCAATAGAGATGATTAGGTGTAATAAGTTTTAGTAGGAAGTGGATTCATTGATAGGCTCATGTAGAATAGTAAAAGTGGTTTTTGGAGATAGATTAGGACACTTTTCATATCATTAAGTAAACGGGTGAATAACATGGGTATGATACAAGCATGGCATAAAATATAGCAAGGTCCCAAAACAATGTACTTCATGATGGTATTTATGGACAAGCTCTTGCCTTGATAAGTTAATGTTAAATTGTTAAGTCAACTGGTTTAGTTGGTTGCCTTGAACTTTAAAAGAGTTGGGCACGGCCCATCCTCTAAATGCCTAGTTTTATGTGAATGACAAGTAAATCATGTTTGTGGCAAGATTTGGTATCCATTTTAGAAAAATGTATTCATAGTGTTCGTCGATCTGTACCTTTCAAACTTTTAGAATAATGTACATCAAATTCGCGGAGATGTCCATCACATCCGATGCGGAACCAAAACGCATGCGATGTGGAAGAGAGATGTGTCCCGGAGAAATCTGCCGCACGAAGATACCACAACGATAAAGGTCCCCTACGGCATTCTCATACGGCGATATGCAATAGTGTGGCACCATCATAACGGGCAATAGTGTGACACCACTATAACCTGCAACGGCAATGCACAAACAGCGGCTCCAGGGCGACAGATGTTGCCCCCGCAAACCGCATGCACCGAGAAAACGACGACGATGGATGAAGGGTAAGGTGTTCGTCTTCATGTCGGCATCATATCCTGAAATCTGGGTAGTAGGCAGCCCTGACAGGCGTATCTTGCTACTCAAAGATATCATAGTGTTACGATTTCGAACGGATAACTTGAGAGCAGTGAATTGACGAAAGAGAAATGATTACTTGTAACCTATCGAAATAGTGTACTCGTACTCCTACTCCTGCGGTCGACACCTCTGGACGGATTTCTAAACCTAGGGTTGGGGGGCTGCCTGTCAAGGTTGCCTACTACCCAAGTTTCAGCATTGATAATCACTTCCGAGTAGGGATACCGGCGCTATCCTGCTAGGTCGTGGACCCATCCAGTTTTATTCCACTGCGGAGTTTGGCGATGCTTGGCTAAAACCGCCGGTTCGGTGGGTGGTGCGCTTAACACCTAAAAGGCGAATTCGTCATACTGAAAAGCTTATTAACTTTTTGCAGGTGGTACGCGTTGGCCCTGGTACACATTTTTTTGAAATTGACCTAAATTTCTTTTTGAAAATTTTCCTAAATTCACCTAAAATTTTCCTCCCTTTTTGAAAAGGCCCCGCCTAAATTTTTCCTAACTTTTTTCAATGATTAATTGATCTCGCGGGCCCCATACACGCCCAAACCGGTTCGCCGAGAGGCTGAGACGCTGAGTCGCTGAGACGCTGAGACGCCGAGACGCGTTCAAATAACACGCTCTCTCTCATGAGCTGCCAAAGCGGGGCCACTGGAGTCCTTGGGACGCTTTCTTTTGAACTTGTCGAAATCGCTAACAAGAGGCAACGACTTGTTCTTGGCGTAACCTAGCTCTAGCCGAGACCTCGGGCGACGAAGAGAGTCATCGATATCGCTATCGCTCGGATGATCGGAGCCCTCCCCGTCAGCGTCATGCAGGTGGACAGGGCGCAAGCCTGTTTGATATGGCCGCAGCGCCGCACTTTCACAATTTGACTACCTTGAAGATACTTGAGAAGATCAGAACTTGAATACTCGTGCGGCGGTAATGCGGTATCTGTGTCACGTCTCACGTCGACGTGTAAGTATGGGAATGACAACGGCCATCGCGATCGAGACATATTCGATATTCCCCCAGATTTTTCACCAATCCCACCCATGTTTTTATTCTATTTTTTTACATATTCTAATAAAATTTTGACTTATTTTGAAGAACGCACCCAAATTTTGATCAAATTTTGAAAATTTTCAGGCCAAAAACGCACCCAAATTTTGAATCGAATTTTGAAAAATCCTGGCCAGTGCCAAGCAAGGTAGGGTATCGATAGTTTTACCTTATTATTTCCATTATTAAAAACGGCTGCATCGTAGTTTGACAAATGTGGATCTAATTTGAATTTATTATTCAATATTTCTTTGTTTAATTGTTGTTGAGCCGTAGTGATTGTTGTGTGTTCATACCCACCGGAATAATTTAAGTCCGGTTGAAAATTTCTTGATCCTAAATAAGAGGAAATGCCAACAAGATATGCCTTATCTCTTAATTCATTTGAAAATGTTTGATTGATTTGTGATGGTTGAAGTTTGGCTAATTGTTGAAACAAATTGTTTAATTGAAGTTTGTGTTCTTGTATTATTTTTGTATTCGTAGTAGTATCATTCGTCGTGTCATTTGTACTATCTTTGTAAAACTCTTTTCCATTTTGAAAAGTCTTTCTTTTATAAGAGTATTCTTTCACTTTAGATTTGGAAAGTATTTCATATTTATCAATGCAAAAGTCATTTTGAGAATAGAGCTTGGAACAAATATGCTTCTTCATATATTACACATTAAATATATTATGCAAAAAAGTCTTTCTGGATATCAAAAAGAGTTTTTGAAAAGTTCTCAAATATCCATCGATGCAAGCAGTATAAACTGGTTTCAAGACTTCCCACAAGGACTTGTTGAGTTCACAACATTTGCTGAGCTGCTATGACTCTCTATTTCCTTGACTCTTGAGTCTGCAAGATAAAATATAATAGGAAAAGTGTCACCTGTATTCTCCACCCAAGAACATTCATGATATTGTGCCAAAAGGTTGTCAGGAAGAGCACTGTGCCACAACGTAAAATGTGCGAGGGTTCCAGGCCAGCTGGAGTATGGATTATCGCCGAGATGGCAACCGCCAAGAAGAAAAGTGACTGCGTCATCATTTATTGGGGGATTATGGTTGCAAGCTTCTTGAATTTCATTTTTAAATATGCACATTTTGCTCGAAGAAATATTGTAACGAAAAGTCCAATGAACCCACACTCCAGCAAATTCTTCCCTCTCCGCACAAGAATAAGCCTTCCGTGCACCACCGGAGAAATGAGAAAAATACACCCCACCAGAATCTATTCGAGCATGTACACACTGATCTTCTCTACAACTCGGGCTATCATACCCAAAGAGATAGTGTTCGGAATAGCTACATTTCGCATCAGTATGTGACGGAGACAATAGTGCCCATGTGCTAACTGTGTAACTTTTGGCTGCCAAATTGCCCCGACCGATCGACGCATAATGTTGCCCGCTGACACTTGGGAAAGATAGAGTTGTGGTTTGAAGCATTTCTTGAGACGCCACGCCAATATTACACGAATCGCCACTCCAACCGTCTTTACAAACACACTCCCAGTGTGTCCCATTGAAGTGCAATTTGTCTCCACCAGGGTCTTCGCAAGTAAGCGGTTGCAATCGTAGGCTGTGGTTAGCAAGAGAAACCTCCCGCAATGCTTGAGTCAAAGCGACGACTTCTGCTTGAATACCGTTTAGTCGGCTTTCCAATTCACTAACAACCCTGCGTTGTTCGCTTTCAGTAACCACTTTCTCTCCAGCGACGTACAGCCCATCGTTGTGAGTCACCGTGAGGGTCTCCGTTATCCCATGTTCAGGAGGGTTCGTGAAGACTCTGAACCCATTCTTAGCTGCAGTGACACTCGAGTAATGCGGGTCATTGAACGCGTCAATCATCCGAAAGTTTCGCTCAATAGAATCCTGCTTCTCATCCGCTGCACTAACTACAGCAATCCCAACGAATACATACAAAGTTGCCGAATACATACGCGCCATGTCCTGCAAACGACTGAACGAAAACTTCGTATGAAAGAAAGAAAACTTCTCCAAGCGTGTAACGAAAAGTTTGACAGCAGCCCTTTAGAAATTGTTAAAGTAAGAAGTTATTTGAGGAATGTTCCCGTATCCTGAGGTGTGGCGGCGTGGATTGCGCTCTCTTTCCAGCGACTGCACGAAAACTTCGGATGCGACCAACAGATACGTTCCCCAATTAGTTGAAGAATACTTGTCACACAATTTCCTGTTAAGACTGCCTTAAACAAGAAATATCGTACTGGAAATGTGCGCTTACTTGTTTGGCGACGGTGTTCTCGGTAACCACAGAGCCACGACACCACTAAGATTTATAACACCTTAAACGAAAGGGATATTTTGAATATATTTAACCCGAGCGATATAGCGATAACGGGGATACCCCAGGTTGACCTACGCAACAAGGACCCTAGCAGGATTCCGAAAACTGCAGAACAGGGTACCGAACTGCAATACGTAGGTTTTCGGCAGTCACCTGCTTCACAAAGAAAAGTTTGTCGGAAAGGAGTTGGCCCTCAGCTTCAATTTGCTTCCGTTGTGGTTCGCGATGAGGTCGGATTTTAGCCGTTGGAAATAGTAGCGTGACAGCAACGCATGGCTGCGGTACCATACAAAGAAGCTCGTCGTCCAAGCCAAAAACGTCCACGAACTCCCAAGGTTCTTGGAGGCCAGCTTTTCTGGCGAAGCCATTCAACATATCTGGATTCGACTGAAGTGGCAGACAGGGCAGTGGGTGTCACTTGAGCTAGAGACATACACTTTGGTATAATAATGAGGAAAGATAATCACCACATTTCAAGCTGAAATCCAGGGCTACCGAGGAAAGCGATTTCCCGATCATCACAACGAGTTGTTCTAACGTCCGCTTTTCGAATAGATGGCAGCCAGATCTGCAGAGAACAACAAGGAAGGGACGGCGTGGGCTATCTCTTACCTCAAGTGGAAGCCACATCGTTTCGGAAATTCTTTATCTGAAAGTACTTTCACAGTATCTATTAGAGGATCTTTTGGGGGATGATTTGCACAAATGGGCAAGCCTATGAGGTGTTCACACTTCTCAGATCGAGCTGTTGATATGTATGTCGTGTGGAAGGAGTTGATATCTTTATTACAGCAGGAATTCCTGGAACCTGCGCTGGATGACTGATGACGCTGTCGTTGTCGTGTCTCGTGGGTATCGTCGCGTCGTATCGTATATCGAGGTACAATCTTGAGCAGTTTGAGTTTCATCACAATTTGCATATTTAAAAAAGAGGCGTTGAGTCCCGTCCTTAAATCTGGTTTGGGTAAAATGAAATTTCGTCGCGTCGCGTAACTTTTGATCGCAGCGATTTGATTGGTTGGAAAACAGTAAAACGTTACGCAAAGGTTACGCAAGAGCGTCGCGTCGCGGAGATGTTTGGACAAACATCTTTTGCGTAACACGCTACGCAGAGATGTTTTGTTCAACATTTACGCGACGCGACGCTCTTGCGTCGCCTTTTTGGGTTCCACGTAGGCAAAATTAGAAAACTGTTCGTCAGATCAAATCGGAGATAAAATAAATGGACGCTCCTTGGATATGCGACGCAAGTGTACGCTCCACGTAGGCCATGCGACATTCCCCACGTAGGCAATGCGACACTTTGTAGGTCAAACGTTTGACCTAATTAACACTGTGAAAACCTAGTGCAGCAGGGTAGATTAGTGAAGAAAGTGAAGTATTCGCGATATATTAGAAGGAAATAATGTTTACTAGAAGGTGTCATGAACGATAGGAAGCATCCCCGCACATATTCGGTGACTGGAAGCAGATCTCGAATTCTCCGCTTCGTGTGGCGGAAGCGGGAATGGCGGAAGCGGGAAACCGCATCCGCAAAACGGCATTCCCTTCGGTATCCCGCCGAAGGGAAAGCTAAAAAATACTAATAGCAACAACTGAAACATATTTTCAACGTTGTATGTGCGCATCTGTGTTTCATTTGGTCATTTGGTTCACCCGCTTCGAGCCCCGCGGCGGAAACGTGGACGCGGTTGACATCCGCGTTTCCGCTGAAGGTGACAGTGCACTGTCAGATGCTCAGAATTGATTTCGTATGTTCATATGATATGCCTGGTATGTTCATGCTGTGCAGTATGAGTCGCTGCTGGGCGTGAGTCGAGATGGCTGGCTCGAATCACGCCCATTACCCCCCCCTCACAAGAGTCGTCCAGCATCCAGAATCCTGGACGAATCTTGCGCGCAAAAAAAACGTGTTGTTCCTAACACTTATTAGAATTCATTTGCAAAGTAATGCTGTGTTTGGTACACGTTAGCATCCCGAAAACAACAGCCGCTGGATAGCGACTTACTGCCGGAATATCCAAGTACACTAGATATCAGAAAGTCCCGTACTCGTGTGGATAAACTGTGTAAGATAAATAAACCCTAAGCTAGATATACCCGGAACGGTCTCGGACGGTCTCGGAGTCTAGCCTACCTGTGACACAGCGTGTGTCACAGTACGAACCTACAGATCAGTCAGCAGTCCAGTGTTGGTCCTAGGGATCTGTCATAGGGGCCTGACCGGGACTCCCAGTCAGGGCTGCCTATACAGATTTCAGCACACCACCCCAGCACAGTGGGTGGTGACTGGCTAGGAGAGTCAGAAGATGTAAAGCTGTAAGTGTTAGGGCAGGAGCCAGGGTGACAAGGCCTAACTGCTAATCTAACTGTGCAATTCTGATACACAAATTAGAACCCTCTAGCTAGCACAAGAGCAGAAACTCACAGGCAATTAAGGTCCTGCCAAACTACTGAAAGGCTCTGTGTCAGCAAGTCAAATTGAAGATTTCAAAGGTGTCAAAGTAAAACTATAAACCAGATTGAAGAAGTCTTTGAGGTCACAGGAGTTCTGCACACCACCATGTTGGTGTGCCTCCAGAGTGAGCAAGAAGTCAATCGACAGCACCAAAGTAGTGGGCGGCGGCCTCACTTAAGTCCGATCCGAAGGGAGGATTCCCGAACGGACCTCTCTCATGTAGAGCCATACCGTAAAAGAAGGCCATGTCGAAAGTCAAATAATCTGCCCGAGCAAGGTCCTGAAAGATGTCAGGGGGCTCAGGCGGCTCAAGCAGTGGCACATTGTCAGCCAACGAGAAACCTTGAGCCGGGATCACAGAATCAACAAAATCATTCGTAGAGTAAAATGACGGAGCATCCCAATCGAGATTACCACCAGGCGAAGGCATCTCCGTAGCCGGTGCACATGCCGACACAGCAGAAGCCGTGGAAGCCGAAACAGCTACACCCGCAAAAGAAATGCAGAAGAGAGAGAGCACCGCGAGAGCGCCGATTGCCGGCGTGCCAAAGCCGAAAGGCGGCACACCGCACCCGATAGTACTGGCCGGAGCCCGTGGCTTCACCGCGAAAGTACCGTCGGCGAAATCCTCGTAGTCGTCCGTGTCATAGCCCGTCAGGACAGACGGGTGGACGGCGGCGTGATTCACCGTCTGCACGAAGCCTCCGAACTCA
>LGRX02011158.1:0-14951 GCA_001247695.2 Cymbomonas tetramitiformis
TGCTACAATTTTCTGCTCCGGATCCTTGTGGTACTTAATCGAACCGATACTGAGATCGCTCCAATTTTCCGACTTATCTCTATACCATGTTCAAGAAGTGGAGCATCGATTTTCGCCCTGTAATCCGAGACTTCTAAGCAGATGCAAGCCGCCGCCACGCCACTTGGCAGATCATCCTCTTGTCAGCCTGGTGCAAGGACCGAATGCTCTTGGCTCACAGATGACATTGCCGAGAAGATGGTCGTGGCGCCTCCCTATGAGGACTCACTGCCACACTCGAGGCCTCGAAAGAAGCATGAGCAGAAGCGCATAGGTTGGATCTGAACAAGACAGCACACGCACGATAGGGTGGTCTCGCTACTTCGAACACTGTAGGTCCTTTACGTACTCGTTCACTTGAAAGTTTTAGCTGCGCAAAGAAGTGCCTCTAAACACAAAGTGATTCAATAGTCTTCGTAGTAGTAGCTCTCTAAGTCCACCTGATCTGTTAAGTGCTCCGCTGCGGCTCCAGCATCAAACAAGACGCGTTCTTCGTCGTGAAAGCGTTTGCCCGTCCACCGAATAGGGTTTCCTTCGCTATCCAGCAAATCTTTACCATCACTACTGATCGAAATGAAGTATCCTGGAATTTCGGTTTTCCGGAATGCTGGTTTTCTTTCACCGTCTTTATCGAGATAGTAGGGCGGGAGGCCTTCAAAGGTCTCGGTGACGAGTTCAGGCTGCTTCCCGGTAAGCATTTGCCGCCAGTCCATTCGCTATTCCAAACGCACGACACAATTTCAGACTCTGAAGGACAGGTGATGGGAGGCAAAATTATCAATACAAGTCAAGAAGCACTTCAGCAGAGCTAATGCCCACGCAAGAAACACAGGGACGAAGAACGCGTGCAGAAATGATTCTGCAAAGATTTCTCTCGCGAATCTTAGACCGAGAAAAGGTATTGCTGTGAGCAGTTACATACAGGTTCTTATGCGGCCTTCATACTGCTTACCTAAAAGAAAGAGTGAAACACACATTTGTGAGAGGATTCCGTCGAGGGGAAACGCTGAAGTTGCGACAGAGGGAACTATATATTACTCCTCACCCAAAACAGGGCACCCTAACCCGGATATTTCACGGTGTTTACAACGGAAGAAATGAGGAAGCTTGAGAGTGACACTACGGAAAGTGAAGTATGCGATCCTCAATTCGAAGATGTCGGCTGTGATGCCTCGCGAGGTATGCACAGAGCGTTGAGCGAGACATCTACCTGATCTTTCGTCTTTGAATCAATGCCTTCCCATCGCCTTCCCTCCTCCATGCTCAGTTGTCGTTTTTGACCTCCGGGTCCCACAGCGTGATACTGCAGAGGTTCCAAGATGCAAAACAGTCCTCCACTAAATATTTCATTCCTGCAGCAGCAGGGCGAAGCAAAGGGATGCACACGCGCGTTGAGCTACAACCCGAAATTATGCATCGTTAGCTAGTGTATATCTCACCTCAACGTGGTCAACTTCTTTGTAAAACGGTCCTAAGACGACCGTTCGCATGATATCCCCTGCAAAGTGTTGACACAACAAAGTCAAGATTTCTGTAGAGAAGCCACAAGACGACACGCTCTCCTGCTCGACTCACATTTTTCATCGCAGTCGCCGCCATCGAATTGGCACTCTTCAGTGTAACACTCTGTGTCGCAGTTATTATCACCAATGAAAGCGGGCTTACAGCCAGCGGAGCACAAGCCACCATCTTTCTTTGGTTCTTCGGAAGCCTCGGGCTCGGCCAGCAAGTGCTTTGCTGAATACAACAAAACAGCACACATAAAATGAAGCATCACCATAGTCACCTGCAGAAATCGAAGGAAAACCTATGGAGGAAATAATCCAGTAATACTTTCAGAGGATCCCTTCCTCTTGCGAAGGAGAAGAATGTCCTTTCCACCTGACCCCTGCTCTTTAAAGTCTTCAGAAGGACATTACTTCCTTTTTCCTTACTAGTTACTTAAAATCGAACCACCAATCGTAATGTGTTGCATTATTTTTTCCTGAAAATCGACTAAATACTTAAAAATAAATAAATTGACTAAAATTTCAAAAAATCGCCCCGGAACCGCAAAACTTTTGCCTTGAGGGTAGGGTATCATGCGTTTTCGATCTATCATAGTTATTTTCATTACGAATTCTATATTCAAGAGACACTTCACAGGGACCAATGTAAACTTTTTTAAAATGTTATCCCACCAAATTATATAATTAGTTTAGACTTTAGAGTGTTAACACGACCTCAAAGACGAAGTCCCCGTACTGCAAAGCTCAAAGCTGATATTCAAACTGGAGCTCGAAGATGATGCTACAACATGCGTATCTTGCGCTATACTTGTGCGATTGACCTCATAGTTTGCGTAAATTGGAAAGCATCATCTAATCTTCTACTATTGTGGCTCTATAAAGCTACATTATGACGTGCGATGCACATCCTTAAGTATGG
This sequence comes from Cymbomonas tetramitiformis, assembly GCA_001247695.2. Taxonomy (NCBI): domain Eukaryota; kingdom Viridiplantae; phylum Chlorophyta; class Pyramimonadophyceae; order Pyramimonadales; family Pyramimonadaceae; genus Cymbomonas; species Cymbomonas tetramitiformis. The sequence goes on from LGRX02011158.1 coordinate 2,467, forward strand.
ATACGTGCACATTTAACAGTTTGCAGAGAAATCTATGCACTTTGAGCAGACGCGTGTGGGCACACTAGGGATGTAAGGGGCATGTGTGGCATCCCATCGGGTCACCATTTGAGTCTATTTAACATAAAAACTTCATATGTCATCATTCGAGGTCGTATGATCAACTTATGCCCGATACCGCATAAAAGCTGATATTCCATACTGCAAAAGGGACTTCGTCTTTAAGGTGCTAATAGGTATAAAATCATAATTCGTGATAAAATGGGGTCGAAATTTCAGTTTTGAAATTTATCGCACAGCATTTTTACCCATTTTTCACCTTTTTGGCCAATATATATATACGAAGTATATATATATCTCGGCATATATATCTTGGTGTGTGTGGAATATGCAAGTTACAGAACTCATGCAAACTATCTCACTTTTGCACATGGTATTTTTCATGGCATAATAGTGAAAATATCTGATGGTCAACATCTGTGGTTGAACATATATATGGGTTTTACTGATTTGAAACCCATGGAAGTTGGTTTACTTCCTAATGATAAGTTAGGTGTATCAACTTTAAGCCGGTTAACCACTTAAGTGATAACTTGTCAGAACCTATGATCTATTTGGGCATATGACTGTGCACTGAAAGAGTATCAAAATGATATTTTTAGTTTCCAAATAGATTAAGACATTGCTTGATAATAAATCTAAGCAATTCTCACACAACACAATAGTGTGTGTGTGTGTGTCCACGACAACCTCTATATGTTCAACATGTAGTTACTGATCTGAGAATGTACTTGCTTATTGTGCTGGTCAATTCTGAATCAATTGTCACGATGCAATGTAGTTGTTGTTGTTGCTCCAGCGATGATATGTGAGACGAATGGACAATGCCCAGCAGTGACCAGCTGCTTATCTGAGCATTGTATGATGCCTTCGGGTCTGGAGATTTCTCCATCCAGCCCTACAACATGTTGGTTGATTCTGCCCCTTACTATCGCCATCACTTGACATCCAGCTGCTATCGTGATCAAGCTGGATGGTACTATGCATTATGTGTTGATATGCTTATTAATCATTATACTTTCGAGCCAGTGCATTGTCAACTTACATAGTAGTGTCAGTGATTATTTATTACCGGAATATCCAAGTACACTAGATATCAGAAAGTCCCGTACTCGTGTGGATAAACTAATAATAATAATAATAATAATAAAACATTTACGCTAGCAAAGGGGACAAAGTCCTGAGAGTGCGGTATCCCTGCAAAGCAGGCTAGTGAAAACACCAGGGGCTACTCCCTCTGCTATAGCGCGCCCACAAAGGGGCTCAACCCACTTTTCAGCAGGGTGACATCTAGAGAAAAAGCTAAGTGCTAGGCAAAAAACTCTAGAAGATGGAGAAGCAGCCATGGCCGGGTGAGTGGAGGGGTGGCTTCCTTCTTCGCTTTGCCCATGGCCCACTCAAGACCCTCCTTATCATCAGAGTGATATTGAGCCTTATTATGGTGGTCACCACGACACGACAATCACCAACGCAAATTCCAAGCCCTTCACTCACCCGGCCATGGCTGCTTCTCCACCTTCTAGAGTTTTTTGCTTAGCACCTAGCTTTTTCTCTAGATGTCACCCTGCTGAAAAGCGGGCTGAGCCCCTTTGTGGGCGCGCTATAGTAGAGGGAGTAGCCCCTGGTGTTTTCACTAGCCTGCTTTGCAGGGATACCGCACTCTCAGGACTTTGTCCCCTTTGCTAGCGTAAATGTTTTATTATTATTAAGGAAGTACTTTGACGCTTTCGTTCAGAACTTCATCCCAAATATCAGAGCTGACTCTTGTGTATTCTAGCCTCTTCTTCGTGACTCTGGACTTAGGAAGGACGTTGAGGAACCATCTGGCAATCTTTTTCTGTGTAGGCCTCCAGTCAAAGACTGATTGAGTATCACTGGGTGCACTGTCTATAGCTATGATAACAACATCCGAAAAGTCATCCTTATTATAGCATCCACCACCTGGGAGAACGTAGGGGCCATAACCCGTCCAATAGCCATGTGGGATAAATGGAATAGTGTTATGCGGGAATCTGAAAACAAGTTTAAAACCTTTGTCGAACCATCTTTTTTGGTTTTTGGGAGACAACGGAAGAATCCATGTTCCTGAAAATCCGGGGACGGTGTTGGCCGCTTTATGTCCCATTTCCAAGGTAGTCATAACCGCCGAAGATTTGCCCTTTTCTTTCCCATCAAAGGGGGGATTTCCATAAACGATTCTGCCGATGCCTGTTATCGGATCAACGTAGGCATCCCAAGCGAGACCATCAAAGCCAATTTTCCCATGATGGCAGAAGGGCCCGAGGGCTTTTTTCATTCTTGTGGTGGGTATGCATCTTCTCGAGTGAATTCTAGGGTGGGCATTTAGTGGGTTGGAGAAGAGTTCACAACCGTTTTTGTCAAGATTCCTGTCATCCACCAAAATATCTAAGAGGCTTCTTCTGATTGCATAGCAGTTTTTAGGATCCCCCGATTCAAACTTACATGCATTGAGTGCTTCGTGAATATCGTGTGCCCTATTCGAGTACTCCGCAAGTGAGCATGGAACTGCTTTGTTGGAAAGGCGGTGCCAGGCTAAAAGTTTCCAAAACTCTTTCTTCTGGACATATTGGAGTTCGGGATATTTAATTGTCCCCGTGACATGGTCCACTTCAGGTTTAGCGGTCACAGCAATGGTATTCTTTTTTGAACTTGATGGTCGGTACATGCTAGCTTCCGGGAGAGCGTGTAAGTATAATTCCTCCTTCATTTCCTGTCTTAGGTGAGCAAGTGGAAAAAGTTTCGATGGCTCTGTTTTGATGTATGTGGTACCTTTTCCAGGGTTTAGTAGTTTGGGCTTTCTGAGATTTCTTCAGCAATGATTTTCCTTAGTTCGCTATCTTGGGTTGTTCTAAGACTATGCAAACTATTATTATGTCCTGAGCATTCAAGTTGGATGTGTTCGAAGGTGCATTTTGTATTCTGTTGGCAGTAGGGGCAGTTTTCGTCCCGATTTTCCCCAGTTTAAATAAACGTGCTGGAGAGGCTTGGAGACCCAGGAGTTCTCTGCTTCTAGAAGCGGTGAAAGCTTTAGGTGTTATTTTGGAAATATCTTTAGTGGGGGCGGTGTTATTCTCGTTAAGCATTCTCAAGTACTTCCCTTGAGACTGTAGAGTTCTCCAATTATGATAGTGTGATAGACGTTGAATTCTTCTAATGTGACTACGGATATCGCCTAAAATAGGGACCTCAAAAAAGAATAATGAGAAGGGCAGTTTCTCGGCAGGGTCGTAGCGGGAGATGTCTGAGCAACCCCCTCTGAATGAGGCTCTTTTAGCAGTACGGTCCACTCTGCCATGGACTTTGTCATTATTGTGACCCCTAATCCATTTAAGGATGATTTTACTGTGGTCTCCTTCACTGTAGAAGCCAAGTTCTTCTAACAGTAGGCGAACAGCCTGCACATCTCTGCGATTAGCTTCACGTAGTTTGTCCCGAGCACTCATGGATCTGCCATCCTTTGTTACAGCAGATATTGCGGCCATGGAGTCAATGGCATGTACCATTGGAGTCGTGGATTTGAGGAGATTCTCTTTTTGTTCTGTGAGTAAGAATCGCAATTTCAGCAGATGTACTACTAGGGTTTTGGATATCTTCCTTGATAAGAAGCCCCGGTGCGGCGAAAGTTCTTGAGGGGGGGATATTCATCTTCCGAACAAGTGGCATTCCGTTGTCAAAGTTTTTTATGGCATATGATGCACCATTGCATGCTGATTTTTTACCGGCGAATAGGGAACCATCGCTTGCCATATCATAATCCTCCATTTGTTTGCTCTTTTCGGCGAAGGGGGTAGATTCTTCTTCTGAGTCGCTAGGGCAGCTGTATTCACTTTCTTCTTCCGCAGTTTTGTTTTTCATTCTGGCAATAATGGTCGCATATTGTCTGTCTGAGATGTAATCATAGTGTGAGTTAATATCACTGACTTTAGCAAGAACAGAAGAGGGCGGGTCCATATGGTCATGATATTCGAAAATGGAACCTGCTGGAATTAGGATGCAACCGTCATCGGTGATGCTATATTCAAAGTCGTATTGAAAACTGTTGGTTCCTTCGATTCTGACAAAGACATTAGGGTTTTTGGCATTGTTGCTGTATTCTGTGTATTGTATTGACATGGCCTCTAAGTCAATATTGGTAATGTGAATAAGAGAGATGGAATCTCGGTCACCATTTCCTTTCCAATGAAACTCACCCGTGTCCGGGGGTACTATGTTGTCTCTATATTGTTTCTTGACATATCTGGCCTGTGGGTCCAAACCTACAGGGTTTTGAAGCATTTCCTTTTCGATTTCGGTTAGCCATCCAGGGGGTCTATTACCGTTCAGCCTGAAAAAGCCTTTGCTTTCTTGCCAGTTTTTTAACATTCCACCGCAGGGAGTCAGAAAGGAACCTGTGTGCTTGAGGTTATATTTTTGAATTGCGGAGGTAACATTCCTCGACATGTAGAGTTGTCTGGGAAGGGTGGTGATTAATGTGGTTTCACCCGCTTCATTTTCAGGGTAATTTTTAGAGTCGATAGCGTATCCAAGTTTTGCCATAATGTGACCTGTACGCCTGAACCAGTTAAAGCGTTTGTCTTTTGTGTGACTATAGGTTGCATAGTGTGATAAGGGAAAGCCCGAGATGGCATTTTTACTCATTTCGTTGTTCATGTTTTGAATTATTATTTTAAGCCATAAATTGCTGTTTCTACGGTATAGTGAGATAAGGTGAGGGTCAGTGATACGGTCCGTGTGGTTGTGTTGCCAATATTCGTGTTCATCTGCAGAACACAGGGTGTTCATGGTTTCAGTAATACACGACGCGGTTACAATATCGAAGACACTATCAATACCGTACCCGCCCTGGCAGACTGCTGTCCAGATTATTTGGTGGTTAGTGTCAACTGGGCAGCCCAGGTATTTGATTATAAACGAAGCTATCATTTTGTCTAATTCAATTGCAACATTCTTTGAGGAGTTGGCAATTGCTGAGGTAACTTTAAGGGGGTACGCCATCCTCGGAACTACAACCGCATTTATAACATATCTTAGCTGGTGTAGAGTCATGTGTTGCAGTTGGATGGATGTGAGAGTGGATTTAAGTCTATCGATAAGGATTTCCGCCTGTTTGTCCCATTCCCCATTTAGTGCAAACCATACTCCGAGGTATCTGTTTACCTCTTTGCTGTTAGAGAAATCGAGAAATTCTGGTGACTCAGGGGGTATCCATTTCGCATCAATGGAAGGACTCGAGTCATTGGTATTGGGCTCCAGGTGACCCCCAGAGATGAGTAAATCATCAGACAGGTCATATCGTGTTACTATTTTGCCCTGGGATTTGATGCGCTTTCTGTAAGAGTATTTGGATTTCTTAACATTGATGGGAATGCCGATGAAGCTCATAAATTCATTAATTATACCTAGCATGTCTTGAACTTCGTCTTTAGTTTTCCCCACGAGCATGATGTCATCACAGAAGAACCGTGCAAAGATATTTAAAGGGGTGTCCTTTTCTAATAAGTTTTGAGAGGGAGGAATAACATTATTTCCTGGTTTGTCTGGTCTATGGCGCTCCGAGTTGAGTTCGTATCCATATGTGGTTCCTGTCGGGTTTGCACCGTTTGCTCGTTTTGCTAACCAAATTGCCAGGATATCCATAATGGCTACAAACCTTAGTGGGCTCAAAACTTCTCCTTGAGGAACTCCACATTCGAGGGACCATTCATCTGTGAGGCCTTCCTCAGTAAGTACCATTCTAGAGGCATCATTGGTGATGTCTGAGATGATGTTAATTATTTGTGATGGGAGTCCTAACTTTCTGAGCGCTAAATTGCTCATCCAGAATTCAGCTCTGTCAAATGCTTGTTTGAGGTCCAGGTAAACTACGTGGAGGTCTTTGTCGTATCTATTGGCATCCGAAATTACTTCATTCAAAATTTGGAGTGAGTCATCTATGTTTTTATTCGGAAGAAAGGCATCTTGAATGGGAAAGAGAATGGGGTGGGTGTTGAGTATTGTTTTGAGACGGTTAGCAATTATTGTATTAAATAGTTTAAGACCCGTTTCCAACATTGTGAGGGGTCTGGAATTATCTATGGTACATGGTGCAGAGGGATTTTTAGGGATTGGAAGGATGACTCCAGATTTTGCACTCTTATAAACTGTATAAGATAAATAAACCCTAAGCTAGATATACCCGGAACGGTCTCGGACGGTCTCGGAGTCTAGCCTACCTGTGACACAACGTGTGTCACAGTACGAACCTACAGATCAGTCAGCAGTCCAGTGTTGGTCCTAGGGATCTGTCATAGGGGCCTGACCGGGACTCCCAGTCAGGGCTGCCTATACAGATTTCAGCACACCACCCCAGCACTGTGGGTGGTGACTGGCTAGGAGAGTCAGAAAATGTAAAGTTGTAAGTGTTAGGGCAGGAGCCAGGGTGACAAGGCCTAACTGCTAATCTAACTGTGCAATTCTGATACACAAATTAGAACCCTCTAGCTAGCACAAGAGCAGAAACTCACAGGCAATTAAGGTCCTGGTAAACTACTGAAAGGCTCTGTGTCAGCAAGTCAAATTGAAGATTTCAAAGGTGTCAAAGTAAAACCATAAACCAGATTGAAGAAGTCTTTGAGGTCACAGGAGTTCTGCACACCACCATGTTGGCGTGCCTCCAGAGTGAGCAAGAAGTCAATCGACAGTACCAAAGTAGTCAGCGGTGGCCTCACGGAAGTCCATCCCATAATAGGAAGTAAAGAAACCAGCTCCATAATAGTGCTCTGCATCAAGAGGACCGCTCTCATGTAAGGCCATGCCGTAGTAGTAGGCCATGTCAATCCCCAAATCTGCCTGAGACAAATCCTGAAAGGCTAGCAGGCTCAGAGTGTCAGGAGGCTCGGGTGGTTGAAGCGGTGGCACATCGTGAGCCAACAAGAAACCCTGAGCCGGGATCACAGAATCAACAAAATCATTCGTAGAGTAAAATGACGGAGCCTCCCAATCGAGATCACCACCAGGCGAAGGCACCTCCGTAGCCGGTGCACATGCCGACACAGCAGAAGTTGTGGAAGCCGAAACAGCTACACCTGCAAAAGAAATGCACAAGAGAGAAAGCATGGCGAGAGCGCCGATTGCCGGCGTGCCAAAGCCGAAAGGCGGCACACCGCACCCGATAGCACCGGCCGGAGCTCGCGGCTTCACCGCGAAAGTACCGTCGGCGAAATCCTCGTAGTCGTCCGTGTCATATCCTGTCAGGTCAGACGGGTGGACGGCGGCGTGATTCACCGTCTGCACGAAGCCTCCGAACTCACCGCATGTCGCCTCCGTGGTGGTTACCCGCGCCGATTGAGTTGGCGCGGGCTGTACATCCCCCACCTGCGAAACAGGCATAGCAGGGGCCGGCACGGCGGACGCCGATGCCGCCGCACCACCTGCCGGAACCTGCCCCTCCGGTGTGATCCCCGCCGCAGCGGCAGGGCCACACACCAGAGCCGACGCATGCTCCTCAACCGCACTCCCAGGAACAAAGGATGCGTGAGTGTAATGTACCTTCTCTTGGGCGGCTTGAACCTCAGTGGTGAGGGCATCAAGCCGCCGCAAGATGTCCTCGTCGTCCGCGCCGTCGGCCGCAGGCTGCACGCTGAAGCCGTAGGCCGACACGTCGATGCCGCCAATCCCGCCCGCGGAAAGCACAGCGGGAGGACCGTAAGCCGACGCCGCACGGGCGAAGGCCTCCGGACCATCATCCGCAGCCTCCTGGAAGACCTGCACAAGAGCTAGGGTGTGGAGACCCTCCGCATCCTCCTCCTCAATAGGAATGCAGAAGGCCGCTGCCGTGGCCGACGAATGCTGGCGCCCACCAAGAGGGCAGTCGCGGTACGCGTGATAGGCGTCCCCTTTGCCCGCCTTGCGGCAACGGTGGCAAAGGGGCTTCGCCTTCATGTTGTCCCTGTCGAACCCCACAGGCGGTGCCGCGTGCACACCCACCCGATGGCCTCGCGGATGCTGCTTACCGCGCGGTTGTGGCTGCTGCTGTCGCTGAACCGCGCCCGCACGATTGTCCCGCACGAGCGCCTTCAAGGCGGCGATCTCGTCGAGGAGAACGGCGTACTCAGACGACGTGATAAGCGCGGAGGGCTTACCGCCCGCCCCCAGCGTCTGCTTCTCACGCACTGCCACCCCATCGTCCGACTGCGCCCAGGCCTGAAAGATGGCCACGACGAGGGCCTGAAGCGAGCGGAGAGTGACCCCGCCGAGGTCACCCGCAAGCGGGTACCGCACCTTCACCGCCGCGTAGAAGATCGGGTCGAGGCGGTTGTAGAGCGACAGCTTGCGGGTCTCGTCGGTGGGCTGCCAGTCAGGAGCGCGGTTATCCCGCACCAGACGTTGCTCACGAGCCAAGATGGGCTGCGGGTCAACGCCTGCGGGATAACGTAGAGCCGCGTGCTCCTGCTGGTGGCTCTCACGTAGCGCGGCAGGCACGCTCCCCTTGATAATGTCGACAAGGGCACGACGTCCATCTCGGTCAGCCGAGGAGTCCGTACCGCGAAGCCAGGTGTCCGCCACGGAGTTGCGCTCCACGACGAGGGCCAACACGTCGTAGAGAAGCCCATTAACCTTCTCGATAACCAGAGAGGTGGGGTCGTCGAGGTCAAAGGGAGCCAAGTCCAGCCCAGCGGACTGAAACTCGGTACGAAGCTGCACCACCAGCTCGGAGAGGCGGTCCGCGTCGTCAGTACCACGATAATGATGTTTCTTGGAACCAAGGATATCCTCGCGGATACCCTTGGCCCAAGCCCGATGCAAGCGCCCCTTGTACACCGCGTCAACCGTGGCATGTTGGTCGACTAGGTGCTTCCGCAACGCGACAGCGGTGTCGGAGTTGCTGGAAGCAGCAGGGGGCACCACAGGTGGGGTGCTAGCGGTCGGAGTGTCCCGAACCGCATCCAAAAGCCGTATTGAGGCGTCCAAATCGGAGTCCTTCAATAGGCGTTTGCGAGCTCGAGTAGATGCTGCCATACTGTAGAAAGCCATAGAAAAGATGATGCGCGGCAGCACGTTTGGGTGTTGTGGCGGAAATGGAGTGAAGACGTAACGGCAGAACGTGCGGAGCGGCGAAAAGAGCGTGGGGCATTTGCAAAAGTCGGAGTGGTCGAAGGTGTCCGGAGCACCAGCCCGAAATACGTAAACCAGCGGGATCAGGGCAGGTAAAGAAACGCAAATGAACATTGCCAAAACCAAGCAATAGCAACGCGCGGTGCCCATGACTCGCAGCCGCAAAATACGTCTACCGTAAAATCATGTCCAAATCCTAGTCGCACCCAAACGCGCAAGTGCGCACCACCTCTTCAAGCGGCTGCTTAGCCAATCATGGCCAAGATAGCAAGTGGAATGAAAACGTGGATGGGGCCACGACCTACCGGAATATCCAAGTACACTAGATATCAGAAAGTCCCGTACTCGTGTGGATAAACTGTATAAGATAAATAAACCCTAAGCTAGATATACCCGGAACGGTCTCGGACGGTCTCGGAGTCTAGCCTACCTGTGACACAGCGTGTGTCACAGTACGAACCTACAGATCAGTCAGCAGTCCAGTGTTGGTCATAGGGATCTGTCATAGGGGCCTGACCGGGACTCCCAGTCAGGGCTGCCTACACAGATTTTCAGCATTTATTACACTTGTGAATCAGTGTAATGTCATATTTAATGATACATAAGAAGTTATGTGCATGTTCACTGCAACTTATGTTCATGTACTTTCTGATTGAGTACATGTGAGTGTGTGTGGAATTGTTCACTATACACACTTGTATACAGGTGATTACTGGTATTACACTATACCAAGATGATCTATCATATAGGATGATCTGTATACCAATCACAGAATAAATCTAACATGATATATATCAGCTTAGTGGTAATTGTAATCCTGCATATTCTCATCTACAGTGATGAGTTGCTTGGTTTTTTTCACATATAGTTCCGGTGAGCATTCCCTTCGGTGATCCACCATAGAACGAACATACTCATCCCAAATCCTGCGTTAGAGTATGTCGAGCTAATTATGGTGTTAAGACCACCTTCAGGCACCTTACACTACATGGGTTTAAATATAGCTTACATGCACAGCAGTTTGCTTTTGTGCAATGTCTGATGCATTGTGATGCGATGCCATATGTCCCAGCTGCTATCGTGATCAAGCTGGTTTGTACATTACAGCTGCTAACGTGATCAAGCTGTATATATAATGTATGCACATGATACAGACACAATGATACAGTTGCTCAGTATATAACGTACAAGTGATGTAATGTACATCTGCTGCATGCACCCAGTATATACTCAATGATGGTGTATATTGCAAGTGTGTGTGTGTGTGTGTGGTGCTGCAGGTATTACAATCTCCGCACACTCAATGATTGCACACACTATGATGTTGCTGCAGAGTATTCAATTATCTGTCATGATGAGTGTGTGTGTGTGTGTGTAAGCTACTCACACAACATGTATGCAGTACACACTCATGATTGCAGGTTGGTATACGAATCTGACAGTGAATGAATTATAATATCTCAGCAAGCATCAGTGATTTGTATGGCATGCTGCAATATACTGTCATCAAGCGTCATCGCGTTCATGATAATCCCAGTAAGTATACACATGTTCTGTCAAGGATATCATGATGCGCGCAGCGTGATTATTGCAACTTATTGAAATGATGGTATTTTGATGACATCATTCACACTGATCTCGTCATTAAAAATTGTTAAGTAATCGTTGTGTACAAAAGGCGATTTATTGCGATCATCAAAGTCGCGATGGTGCGCGCTGCTAATAATGAGCACATCTTGTCGCATATGAACAGCACATGATACAAGTGCCATTTTTCGCGCGGATCATGATTCTGATGATGATTTTTGTGTCCGCGTCTCAATATTGCGAATTTCGTACAACTGCGAACACTAGAACAAGGTTTTTGCTTAAGTTTGCTTAAGTTTTCTTAAGTTTTCTTAAGTTTGCTTAAGTTTGCTTAAGTTTGCTTAAGTCGGTATAAATCGGTAGAATTATATACCCGATGACATAGGAATGTCACCAAGCCCGCTTCAGGAGGCCCCAGGGTTCACGCGAGAGCCCCAGAATGACTGGCGATGGCGTGATGCCAGGAGATATGACTCGGAGAGGCTGGGTTTGTAAAAGGCCAAAGATTTGTCTGGCAGTCGACGATGAGTAATTATACACATCAGCGGATCACTGATCGGTGGTGGTATAAGCGTATAATAAACCGTGCGATGGGTGTTCGTGCGATGGACGCAGTCACGCAGACGGGTGATGTCATGTCATCGATCGTGGCCTATGATGAGGTTCAACATTTATATCCATATCGATTATGAAATACTTCAAATTTGCGGGCGTGACACAGTTCGAGTTGAGAAGTTGCAAGTTCAAAATTTGACTTGGTCAACCTCACTGGGCCGTTCTTGAAGAGATTTACGCTCGAACACTTGGCAACCCTATGTTTTTGGCGACTTGCAATTCGTTCGTGGCATTAGCTCAAACAGAGCGCCAAACCTGCGGTTTGGAGATCTCGGTGAAAACCCGAGATGCCACACAATAGAAGAGTGTTTCATTACACTCATTGACTTACCCTCTCCTTTTTGAAATTGATTCGCAGGTTTTCAGGCCCTTCCATAGCGGGAAAAGCGCTATTTTGACAACTAATTGGACTTCACGAGCGTTCTCCTCGCGGAAAACCACCACATGATTACCCCTAGTTCGTTTGGTTTGAGTATTTTTTCCAAAAGATGGAGGCACTCTTGGCAACCCTATCTTTTTTGGGGCGACAGTTTTTTTCAGCATGCAAATCGTTCGTGGCATTAGCTCAAACAGAGCGTCAAACCTGCGGTTTGAAGATCTCGGTTGAAACCCGAGATGCCACACAATAGAACCCGTGGCTCCACTTGTAGATATGTAGTGGTTTGGTATGGGGTGATAGTAAAACATATCTATACATCTATCCATTTATGTGTCGAGTATATGTCCGTTTCACGGGGAGAAACGATCGATGCAAAGGTGTGGCGGAACGAGCGTGGGCGCATATTGGTTGGGCCCCTTGAATATGTTTGGTGCGGTGTGAGGACAGCTCCTCTGACACGCGACCAGAAGAAGGGGATGTGGCCTGTGGGCTGTATGTGGTTGTTTTGGGTCGGTGCGGCAGACCGTGGGCGCATGTTTTGAGGGGTGCTTGGGGGTCACCCGCCTCACCTTATGCTCCCCCACATGGCCCACAATCACTAGTCGTGACGGCTTTGGCATGGGCAGTGATCTGAGGGGTGCTTGGGGGTCACATGCCTCACCTTATGCCCCTCCCACACGGCCCACAGTCACTGCCCGTGACACATGTGTCGTGGGCAGTGATCTGAGGG